>CM023954.1:37462040-37543449 GCA_013407115.1 Glycine latifolia
CCCCCCCCAAAAAAAAAAAAAAAAATTTCTGGCTTTACAATTAAGTGTAGATGCAGGCTTATTATGTGTTGTACAGTTATATTCCTTGAATTTACCATCAAATTCAAAAAAATGAGCAACTTGACGAGAAACACACCTTAATGATATTGATTAAAGTTGTCTCATCTAACAACACAAAGTCAGTACTTGCACTGATATAATAGTCAAAGTTCATGGAAATTCTCCTCTGCAACGATTCTTTAATAAGTCTACATGATGGGATTGAAGAAACCACTTGGAGGAGTGGACATACAGAGTCCTGCAACAAAGTTCAACGGTTAGCTTCGAAGGCTATGGTATTATTAGTTGCCAAATTTGTCTGCTTCCTCCATTAAATTTGTGTATAATAGAAAAACTTTGTTGTATGACCTTCACCCAATAGAAGAACTTCATCCCTGCATATAATATGTAGACGAGAAGTATCAATATCTTAGAATTGATTACTATAAAATGGATCTCTTCTTTTGTTTTCACAAGTCTGAAACCGCAACTCTCTTCTCCAAACAGTTAGTTCAAGTGGCATCCACAGGATAAATGATTCTAACTTCCAAATAAGTACTGATTTCCGTTGTGAGTGAAGATTGCCAAACTACCTCTGAGAGACATTCTAAAAGCATTTTGCAGCATTCTTGTTGAAGAAAAGTCACTCCAAATTGATCAGCTAATAGAAGGAGTTGGAGCAAAAAAGCACCAGAATCTATAACTTTGTCATTCAATTGCCCATCATATAAAAAGTCAAGCATAGCCTTGAAAGCTTCTGGTGGGACATCCCTTAAAGTAACCTCCGAGGACATGCTTTCACTCATTCCATTTGTGAACATCTGGCAAAGTAACAAAATCTTTAACTAATAGCTACAATTGACAGTATGCAAAGCTACATAATCACCATGTAAAACATGGTATACCAACATCACATGAATATATTACTTGCATAAATAGAAATTTATGACGCATAAAGATAAGGCAAATGCTTGTGTTTCTGGACAATATGCTAGCCTCCATTGCAAATACACAACTAGAACACACTGGATATTGAAGTAATTTACAACAGTATTGAGGTGTACATTCACAAGATTAAATTTGTAACAGGTGCTGTTGAATATCTTGTCTCAATGCTAAACATGAAAATAGTCTTATTAACCAGATCAAATTTGTTAGTCATACCTTAGACCTTAGAATGTAAAATCATAAACAAAACATTTTTGATGTTTGCAAAGATACAAGAAAAGCACACTGGACATTGAAGTAATTTGTAACAGTATTGAGGAGTACATTAATTAACCTCACAAGATTAAATTCGTGAGAGGGCATGTTGAATATCTCGACTCAATGCTAAACATGAAAATCGTTTTATTAACCAGATCGAATTTGTTAGTGATTCCTTAGACCTAAGAGTGTAAAGTTGTAAACAAAACATATCCTTGATTTTTCACACCCTGCCTGTTGTAGAAAAAATAATTTTAGGAGACACTCTGTCAAGGTTCTGTTGAATATATAGTACATCACTTCTAAACTTAACTCTCATATAATTAAATTTAACTAAATTAATACTTCCTCCATAAAAGTAGATGCTAAATGTTTAGGCAAATAAATCTTGCTTTTACGAATCTTCAAAAGCCACCCTCAAAGGGAGGAGATGGCAGCTCAGCTTAAGTCAGATAAAAGATTGTGAAATTGGCTCACCCGAGCAAAAGGGATACTCCATAAGCTAAGAACAATTTTATGTGCTCGTGCAATGACCCCATAACCCTCAATGTAGATGTTTACATCACTGAACTGGCCTGTTAATTTCAATTGTTTCAGTTGCTGAGTGCTGACAGGAAGTGAGGGCAAAGTTGAACAATGAGGTCGGATAGATGGATATGTTAACTCTACATTCTTGCCCGTGTCAAACAACTTCTTATCTAGCTTAAACCGTTCCATAGTCTCTTCACACTGCTTCACCAGTGGTGTCACTTCAAACTGCAGACTTAAAGCTCTCAAAGAACCGAGTTGTTCCTGTGGAATCTACATGATACAAAGACACAACTACCTTAATTAAGAATATAAATATCAATGGCAGTTTAACGAGTACAATATAGCAAATTAAATAAAAATCACCCAAGAAAGAAGTAAGAATCAGCTTTGCAAAGTCACAAAATTACCATGATATGTGGATCTCATATAAACAACAAAACGATCAGGGAATAAGAAAAAAATAAACATTAATTTGCAGAGAAAATTGAGTATGACACTTTTGTAGCAGACAACAATGATCTCAATCTCCATGTTTAACATCAAATCAACAATAGCAAATACAAAAATAAAAAGGTATAAACCCCCTACCTGGGTCCAGCCAACATAGATGTAGTGAAGCAGTGCATGGAAAAGTGGATAAGATACTGTGGATACGTTGATGACAAAGGAGGAGGAGCACAGAGAAAAGTTTCCAGATGCAGCTAAAATTGCCTTGTGAGCAGGAACAGGTTTTTCCTCTTTACCAACGATGAATAACACATCAGACAAGTCCCAACTCTCCAGGAATTTTTTGAGCCCCCATTTGTCATAATCCATGTTTTTGTAATTGTAACAGTCTGCTGCATCAACCCCGTCCTCAACTTGATAATCACCAAAAACGACATGCTTCGAGAGGGGCATATGAGTGTGTGTTAAAGACAAGACATTAACATTTCTATACTTAACATGTTTATCCCAGCTGCTGAGGCCAATATACTGAACATTACAATTGGGATAAGAATCCAACCACTGGAAAACAACATCCTGGAAAGGGTATTTCCCATTGCCTATGCTAATCAAGCCATCATAGATGCTGATCCAATAACTCTGAAAGGAGGAAGAGCAGCAGAGGCCAACCCCTGCCACGTCGACAACAGCTTTTCCATTGACCTCAATTCTGAGTCGGCGATTCCTGTGACTCCCCAATATGATTGTGTAGTGAGGACTGCTATCTCTTTTATAATGGTACCCCTGGCTTCCCACATTCTCCCGGAAAACCAGTGTGACATCGTTGCAGGCGAATGCTTCAAAGGTGACGCAACCCCGGCCTGCCTCCCGGAATTTCAAATCCTCTCTCCAGGCGCACTCAAATGGCGGCACAGTCAGGAACTTGGCCGACATGTTTATTCTTGGACACACTAGCAATCAATATGCAATATTTCTATATGTTTAATATGGAAGGGTAGGGAAAATTCATGTATGATAAGTGTGAGAATGAGAATAGTAGTTAACGATAGTAATTTATAACAGATGGAGATATCTGAAACATCACCATCTGAAGGGAAGATAAATTGCCAGAAACAGCTACTGGAAGCTTTCAGACTTGACCCCAAAACAAATAATAGAAATAGAAAGGGTTGTTGGACGGATCTGAATCCTAATTCCTACGCCACATCCTTATCCAACCAAATACAAAAATACAAGCATGAAATATCTATGCTGACTAAGATCCTCGTAAGGCAAATGAACAAAAATGATTTAGGAAAACATCATTGATTGTCATCTAGTGCGTATCTTTGCCTGATTGGACATTAGTAGGACCATCCTCGTCAGCTAATTGCTCGGTCTTAGCCTCACAACATCCACCATTCATATTTCACATCCAAACATTAGTTAACAAATAAAATTACCTTTACCTTACCGCTCAATCGGCACCGTCGCGTCGCGGAATCACCCTGCCAGTGCCTTCTGGATCATTCCTTAACCTCACCCCGTATTACCCCCTTCCATCATCATGCCGCTGTGTTCAAATAACAGTTTGTTCTTTGAAAAATTATTAACACCTTTTTTATTAAATAAAATTTATTAAAAATTAGAATAAATAAATAAATAAATAAGAATTTATAATTTTCTTTTGTGAATTTTGGGCTTGATTGTAATTTTCATCTCTTTTTTTTTGAAGAAATAAACTTATTTCATTTCGTTACAAATAAAATCACGAGAATTTTTATAGTGTATCTAATTATTTGAGAGATTTTGATACTGTTAATTTTTTAACTAATCCAATTACATGTTATTTTTTTAATTTGTTTTTTTCAAATTAGTCTTTTGATTATTATTTTTTAAAATTTTATAATTACAACTTTTTTAAATAAAAAAATTTGATTAAAGATAATTTTAGAATCCTGAATCCTAAATTTTTTTAATTACTTTCAATATTTTTTTATAAAATCTATGCTTAAGAAACAATAATAAGAAATTTTTAAACTTTAAATCCAAAATATTTTTATAAAAAGTGTTGAAAGTAATTAAAAAAATTTAAAAGACTTCTAAAGTTATCTTTAATCATATTTTCTAATTTAAAAAAGTTATAATTTTAAATTAAAAAAATGAATAACTAATTTGAAGAGAAAATAAAAATTAATGAATAGATGACATACAATTTGATTGGTTAAAAAATTAATACTATCAAAATTTCCCAAATTATTAAGAGCATCATAAAAACTCTCATAAACCATAGATACAAAGAGAGAGATCATCAAACAATTGGATAGTAGCATTAAATCGAGATGTCTTAAGAATTAGAGTATGAACCCCTTAATTAGTTTATTTCCTTACAAAACTCATCCCCGAGTTTGTGAAATTTCTAAGAAAGGGAATTACATTTGGATACAATAGTGTAAATTTCAGAACTGCCTTTTGAATGCCTAGAAATCGTCCACCACTTGTTTACAATCAAGCTCACAAATAACCTTGTCTAGCTGGATTTTTGTTGTCCATTGCAACGCTTGATACAGCCCCAAAGCTTCAGCTTCTATTGGTTGAGGAGATCCTGGAAGGCATAAGATTTTTGGCTTTTATAAAATCCACGGAAGGCTTCTCCCACGTGTGCACAGTTTGATGATGAGAGGCATTCGCTGTTGCAGGAGGTCGACGAGCAAACCTCCATTCATGAAAAAATTGCCTGGCGAGTGAGAATGAAATTCGAGGTAGAGGATCAACATTGTCCCAAACTATGACGCACGCATATGTGTGAAATTTTTTTTTCAACGTATCAGACACACGTTCGATACGAATATGTCCCCGATACATCATTTTATGTATCTAGTTCAAATGGCATTTTTGTAAAAAAGAAGCTACAAATAAGAAAGTATGTTCTTCCTCCAATCCTCGCAAAAGATCATACTGACTCAAGTCGACATTAAGAGTTCCTTATGTACGTGGTCGGACTTCTCGTCGTTGGTGGTGCGAATGGCCTCAACACGTGAACTCTTCTAGAAAACAAAAAGAAGAAAGGTGAAAGATTGAGAAAGAGAGATACGCACCCACGTTAAAATAATCTTGTAGAACTGAAAGAGAGTGATAAAAGATATTGAGATGAGAAGAAGTTGAAGTGGTAGGTAGCTGTACCAAAAAGAAGAGGAAAATGAATGGTGAAAGAAGAAAGTAGGAAACCGTGCATGGAGTAAGTGTGTAGCTCTAGGTAGCAATTATTACTCATGAATGGGAGAGGGAAAAAGCTGAAGCGTTACTTTTAAGAATGTGACTATGTCACTATGAAACTTTTCAGCATTGTAAGTTATAATAATATTTTAAGTTTTGAATGAAGCATATAAGTAATATATATAGTTGCTATTAGGTTTTTTTTTATTTGGGCCAGATCCACAAAATTGCTTTTGTTACCCCTGTTATTTATGCTCTCCATTTTCATAACTACATATCGCTATTTACATCATTCCATTGTGTAACATACTCAAAATTATATCTTGAGTTTATATTTGAATTATGGAAGTGTGATACAAAAATAATAGTATAGAATTTATTTGAACATAAATACTCTAAAAGAATTCACGAGAAACAACCATAGAATAAGCATATCTAAGTAAATTAATAGAAAGAAAACTTGGTAAATCAAAGTCAAAGCAAAGTCAATGTGAAGTCAATAAAGTGATTGAGACAAAAATTAAAAACAAGATTCTTGAACAATCTTGAATGATCATCAACATGGAAGCCTAGGGATTTAAGAGTGAAGAAAGATCTTCAGCCAAACTCCATGGATACTTAAGCCATAAATGAAAGAATATTTGTCATGATTAGATTAGGATAAATATCTTCAAGGATAGTTACATTGTAACTAAACTAAATCTAACTGAGTTGAAATCTAATTAGTTCACTTACTATCTAAGTAAATAAACTAATATAAATAGCTACTAAACTTCCAAAATTTTTACACAAATAACTCTAGCTCTGAAACTCTCTCTCACGACCTATAAACTTTTCACTTGGTGCTTTGCTTTCAATTCTCATTTCCTTAATTGCTTAGACCGTAGCCTCACTTCTATCATCTTATATACTTCCATCTCTCATTTCTTCCACGTAAAGACTTTCTTCATTTAAGTTATTCAAGAAGGACAACCATCTACTCAGTTCATTTCAAAAATTAGACTTACTTGAGGTAGGCTAAGCTTCAATCTCTAATTAAGCATTTGTTTAAATTAACTTATATGCTTAATCAGGCAGACTTGTAATTATTATTTTTGGCTGGAAATTTATGTTATTTGAAGGATATTTTATGATGGGAAAACATTGATTTTAACCATAGGATAGGTGATGATTTATAAGTTAAATTTGATTAGTGATATTGGAAGTCACACTGGATGATTTTTAAAAGTGATTTGATGATCTATAGGAATGGTTAATATTAATTTTTGGAAGTAGAGGCTGAATGGTATGGAGACAAATGGTTCAAATGTTTGGATATTAAATCTGAGGATGAAGTAGTAAGGTGGTAAGTAATGATTTCCTTAATTACAAAAATATCGAAACCCGGTCCCAACTATCCAGGTTATATCATTCCAGACTCCCTCTTATCCCGGCCATCCCGGATACACTATCTATGCTGTAACCATCCAATTTAAAACTCATCCCGGTCATCCCGGATACCACTTTCTATATTGTAACCATCTAAGTTAAAACTCATCCCGACCATCTCGGATACCATTAACTATGTTGTAACCATCCAAGTTAAAACTCATCCCGACCATCCCGGATACCACTATCTATATTGTAACCGTCCAAGTTAAAACTCACCCCGACCCTCCCAGATACCATTACTTATGATACACCCATCCAGGATAAACTCACTTCGGTCATCCCGGATACCATTACTTATGATACACTCATCCAGGATAAACTCACTCCGGCCATCCCGGATACCATTACTTGTGATACACCCATCTAGGATAAACTCACCTCGCCCATCCCAGATACCATTACTTATGATACACCCATCCCGGATAAACTCACCCCGGTCATCCCAGATACCTTATGCATGTTATACTCATCCAATATAAACTCATCCCGGTCATCCCAGATACACTATGCATGATACACTAATCATGTTGTAACCATCCTGGACACAACTATTCATGTTATAATCATCCTGGTTGTACTTACTCCGGCCATCCCGGACACAACTATCCATGTTATAACCATCCAGGTTATACCCATTCTGATCATTCTGGCTACACCAACCCGATTTTTCTTATCATGTTAAATAGCCATATATAAGTGAAAGGAGAGGTATTATGGTTTATTAGTTAGACTACTAACCTGATTTTCTGTAGCTTGAGGATATTCAATTATCCTGCCCAAGTTGGTATAATTTTGTTTGAATAAGGTATGACAGTTTAACCATACTTTTGGTACGTATGATGTTATGATAGAAATATTTTCCATAAGATTATATGTGAATGATGAATTTTTGATGTGATGATATGTTGATTCATGTTTCCAAGTCCAGGACGAGATTTGTGAAACATAATCTGAGCCTACATCTAGTACGAGATGTAGAGACCAGGTGCAAATATATGGAATGACATGCATGATTAGCGTAAGACGGCCGCAACATTTCTACACGAGGTGTAGCTACACACAGTACGAGATGTAGAGGCCATGTGCACTTGGAAAAATTCATTTCATGCATTCATATAGTTACATAATTATTTTATGATGATTTACTAACGTACTAACGTGTTTTGATGGTTTAGATTTTGCCTACTGAGAAATTTTATTTCTCACTAGATTTGTTTCAAGTTTTATTTTAGATGGCGTCAATCATCATATTTCTTGATGCACTAGAGCTTGGATGGTATATCGATGAAGAAAAAAACTGTTATATCTTAACCATGCATCCAGTCATCCGTGTATATATTTATTTTGGTACTCATTTTCCAGTATCTGTACTTAGCAGATGGTTTAATCTGAAAGATCCATTCCTACAGTTTGCTCTTGTTTATCCAAACCCAGTTATGGAACCAATAAACGTGGTCAGCGAAGAAGAAAGTATTTGAGAGGTCGTTTGAAAATAAAGACATGGATGTAGGAGTTTGTACCAAAATAAAAATGCTAGTTAAGGAGACTACGATGCTTTCTAGAAGTTAAAAATTATGTAACCAAAAGCAATGACTTATGTAACAAATGAACTTTAACTACTTATATATTTATATATATCTCAGCTTATCAACTTTTATGACTTTTCTAAGTTATATGCTTTAGAAATCTATACTAGGACCCGTTCAGTAAAGATAAAATAGTAATTATCCAACGATTCTTACAAATTTAATCCGAGAAAAACTATAATATATAGAATAATTTAGGTCGTTACACATTGTTCATGTATGCACCCTTAATTAGTTTGTGTGTTATTAATATGAAATATATTCTATATAAAAAAAATATTATTTAATACTAAGATGTATCGGCAACGTATCAAAAATATCAGTATCGGTGCTTCATAGGTCCCAAATCTACTCGTTTCTTCTCCGCCACATGCACCAGAGGTCAAAGCAAGGTTCTCTTTATCAATTTCATGTAAAACTTCCAGCAAATCAAAGACAAAGTCAGTAGAATTTTCAGCATGATAGACTTTACCTTCAATTTTGATCCACAGCTCAGTTTCTTCCCAAACTCCCTTAACTTGGTGGCATCCAAAGAAAAGATGGAAATCATTGTCAAAATTCGAATTACAATGACCGTAGAGCTGCTCAGAATTTACTCTTTTTGATTGCAACCTTTGCCTAGTAGGAAGTATATTTCGTTGGAGCCTCCACAAAAAATGCTTGACTTTTGGTGGGTTGTTTAAATTCCAGATTGTGTTCAATTCCCTCTCACGTTTAAGGCATTATTGCATATCATTGTCTCCATAAGGTGGGTGGTAGGTGGTTTTGACTGAATATTCACCATGAGTAGTAAGCTTCCAAATGAGTTTGTCTTGTGCAAAAGTGTCCATCAAAACACGAGACTTTATACTTAGCAATTAGCATATCAGTCGTGTTAAAGAGTTGCTCAATCACCTCGTTTCTCCAGCATTGTCTATTGTGGTCTATGAGAGTTGCCATGGTCATTTGCTCCAGTCTGAGATGTGGAGGTGTGGTGACATGTTGGGCACAGTGGCCAATGTGCCACTGTTTTTAATAAATTTTCCCTATATGCCACGGTTGCTGAAAGTTTTCCGTGAATGCCACGGCTAGTACTTCGCTATTCCCTTAACTTCGCTATTCCCAGTGACGAAATTGGCTGCTGAGTTGGCAATCCCATATAGGCCACGTAATTCGCTGGTTATTGTAGTAAATTACGTGTGTCAGTACCCAGTCAATCAAGGCGCAGGAACACGTGACAAGCGGTCCGAATTCGTTGGCCTGCACTGCGAAATACGTGGAATTGACACGTGTCACTTCATATTAAATGGGGGGGAAGCGAATTAAAAAGAATAGTTTGCTTGCCTGGCTAGCAAATTTAGGCCTATATAAATCAACAATTTTACAAATCCATTGTGTTCTTCTGAGTGCATGCTTTCTAGTTTTTCAATTCCTTCAATTTTACAAAATACTAAATTACAAAAAATTAAAACATAAAAAGTAGTAAAAAAAAAAAACTAATCCTACATATCCTCTAACCTATTTCAATTTCCAACCAAAATATTATTTAAAAAAAACTACCAAAATAATTAATATTTTCAAAATTTAAAATACAGAATGCTAAATTACAAAAAATTAAAACATAACAATTAGTAAAAAAAACTAACCCTACATATCCTCTAACCTAATGTTTTCAATTTCTAACCAAAATATTATTTAAAAAAAATAACTACCAAAATAACTAATATTTTCAAAATTTAAAATACAAAATACTAAATTACAAAAAATTAAAACATAAAAAGTACTAAAAAAAACTAATCATACATATCTTTTAACCTAATATTTTCAATTTTCATCCTAAATATTATATAAAAAATAAAACTACCAAAATAATTAATATATTCAAAATTTAAAATACAAAATACTAAATTATAAAAAATTAAAACATAAAAAATAGTAAAAAAAATTAATCCTACATATCCTCTAACCTAATATTTTTAATTTCAAACCTAAATATTATTTAAGAACTAAAACTACCTAAATAATTAATATATATAAAATTCAAAATACAAAAAATTAAACGGAAAAAGTAAAACAAAAAAAATACTTACCAAGTAACGTGCAACATGCAACAGTGGAGTGAGGGAGCGGTGTGAGTGAGTGAGACGGTAATTTTTAGTGGGCCAGGCAATGTAATTTGCTGGAGGCCCAAGCGAATTATAGCACCACGTGTCATCCTTTTCTGCACGGCTAATGGAAGAGCACCATCTCAGGAAATTCGCCTATGCCAGTAGCGAAGTACCAAGCGTGGCATTTGGGAAAAACTTTTACCAGGTGTGGCATGTCGGAAAAATTTATTAAAAACAGTGACACATTTGGCCACTGTTCTGACATGTTGAGATTGTTGATTTCGAAGCCATGGTTGGGTCCACACATTGATCAATTGGAGACTTTTTTTTTTTGCCACAAATATTTAAAAAATTTGCCTAAACACCACGAAGGCCAAAGTATTTGTAAAAATGCCACGCACCTAGTTCGCTGGTCAAAAATGCAAACTATGTATGCTCAGTTGGCGCACTCCTAGTGGACAAGTAGTTCGCCATTCCATGTAGCAAACTTCGAATCTGCCCAATGGGCAGTCCACGTGGAATTTACGAAATCCGCTGGCCGGTATAGCGAACTTAGTGGCCTGTAATTCAAAAAAAAAAACCGTTAGCGCATGTACTAAGTTCGCTGGCATATATGGCATACTAGGTGGCCTAAATTCAAAAAGCTGACAATTACTACCTAGTTTGCTTCCAGGGATGGCGAACTATTCCACTTGGGCCACTTCAAATACCCCACCCCCATTCTGGTCCCCCACCACCCCTCCATTGTCTCCCTCCCTCTAAAAAGTTTCAAATTTTTGGCTTTTGTTGAGAGTTTTTGACTGCCATTGTGAAAATTTATCAAGTAAGTTGTGTTAATTTTATTTTATTTCTGTAGATATAATATGATATTTGAGTTTGTTATATAGTATTTGGGTTCTAAATTTGAAACATTAGGTTAGATGCCATATTGTTGAAACTCTAGGATAGAAGACAATTATTTTAAAATTAACATTGATAATTTATAGGATAGATATTTATTTGAATTTGTTTTTGTTATGTTATAAGTGATTAACATATTTTGATTATTTATTGTTTTAAAAATATAATTTTCAATTTATATATAGATTTAGTTAATTGGGTATAGTGACATTCAATTTAGAGTAGTATCTAGAAATTGTAATTTTATTTATTTAGACTTATTTATAATTGATTATGTTAATTATGTAAAATAAAATAATTTATTGGTTTAAAAATATAATTTTGAATTTATATTTAGATTTACTTGATTAGATTTAGTGATATTCAATTTAGAGTAGTATTTTGAATTTGTAATTTTATGTATATAATTTTTTTATAGTTAAACATGTTTATGTAAGTAAAATAATTAATTAAATAAATTTAATTAATTAAAAAATTTTAACATAAAAATATTTTGAGTATTCATTATTTTATAACAATTTAGGTAAATAAAGAAATATATACTAATAAGAAGAGAATAACAGGCAGCGAAGTGCAGACCTTTTCCAACAAAAGAATAATACGTTTAGAAAAATCACTTTTGGAGTCTTTTTAGAAACTGAGGCAAGTCGAGCCAAAGCAAAGTGGATGAGTTTGCTATGAGGAACAGAAACAAAATTCAACAAATTTTCCAAATTAATATGAAAATATGAATATATACGTATTTAAGAATTCAACAAATTTATTTAAGTTAATCTAATAATATTTTGATATTTTTGTTAATATAAAAATTATACTTGAAATATCATTACAAATAATTATTATGTATAAGTTGATGAAAGAAATATTATTTTTTCCCTATTATTATTTGTTATTTATTAGCATAGTAAATGATTTTTTAAATGAATGTAGGGTTAGACATAGTGAAATATGGATCACGATGAGAATGTCCCGACACCGCTAGCGGTTGAGGATGCGGTCAGCATCATTGATCCTGGTCCAGTTGTACGGAATCTCTTAACGTTACAAGATAGACATATATCCACTAATGTGTGGAATGCCCAAAGTGATCCGACCGCACGGGATCGTGTCATTAATGTTAGGCATGCCGCCACACACGATCACTCCGCTATTCCTGAGGATATCCACCCGTGGCTTATACAGGCGGGTTTTTACCATGTTGCGCGTCTGCGCAATCATGAGGTAAGCATATGTTATATGAAACGTTGCGTGTACTATGTTTTTATGGTTGTATTAGAATGTCCATGTAATTGTGATTTCGTCTATTATTTCAGATAGACCATCACCTCGTTTCGGCACTTGTTGAGCGATGGCGCCCCGAGACACGGACATTCCACATGAGCATGGGTGAGGTGACCATCACCCTTGAGGATGTCCATCATCTGCTAGGGCTGCCGACTGATGGTGACGTTGTATCCAGTCGGCATGGACGACATAATTT
Organism: Glycine latifolia; assembly: GCA_013407115.1. Classification (NCBI taxonomy): domain Eukaryota; kingdom Viridiplantae; phylum Streptophyta; class Magnoliopsida; order Fabales; family Fabaceae; genus Glycine; species Glycine latifolia. Next base: position 37,474,943 of record CM023954.1, read on the forward strand.
CCGTGAATTAGTTGGTGACCTTTTAGGGGTTCAGCCTGATGCGGATCGGGACTTGCATGGAGGTTTGTTGGGCCTCCAATTTCTACGGCAGCATTTTGGTGTATATGCCGCCCATGCCGACACTGAGGTTGGACGGCTTAGGTACACCCGCGCGTTGATATTGCGCATTCTAGGCGGGACGTTGTTTGTCGACACCGCCTCGAGCTTTGTGCCAGCTAGATATCTGCTATTTCTGGAGGACTTCGAGCGGACAGGTTCGTTTAGCTGGGGATCTGCCGTGCTTGCATGTCTTTATAGGGAGCTGTGCAGGGCGACACGTGCATCACGTCGTGACATGGGCGGTTGTGCACTGTTGCTGCAGTTATGGGCTTGGACCAAATTTCCAACAATCTCTCCTCCCCTTCCGCATGTGGACGATCAGGATGCCATGATGCAGGAGATTTACGGAAACAGGTATTAAAGTAGGTTGTTTATTTTACAATTGTTAGAATATGTTGTTTATAAATTTGTGTTGTTGCAGGTTTAATGTTTATCGGACGAGGCAAACCAAATTTTTCCATATTCGCAGATATCGTCATTACATGGATGTCATGCGAAGGAGGGACATTCGTTGGCGGCCGTACGATATTGTCGATATGGTTCAGGCACCGGATGTTGAGATGGCTAGACGTTGGTTGGCGGTCTGTCCCCTGATTTGCTACGAGAATGTCGTGTACCAGCAGCCGGATAGAGTTTTACGGCAGTTCGGGTATGATCAGCATATACCCTCCGATCCGATTAACTGCAGTAAGCTGCTGACCATCACTGCTATCGGCAAGACGGATGTCGACTGGAGGCACCGACATCGTTTCTACATTGAGCAGTGGGATAACAGAGATGCCCTAGTGTTGCAGGATCTTCCCCTAATGCGGAGAGATGGTTATTTGTCTGTCAACAGTGAGTACATGCAGTGGTACTTCACTGTGACACGACGCTGGATGACACAGAGAGCCGCCTTCCATGCACATGTGGTACGAATGGGGTTCATTAAATTTGCATATGTTAGTAATAATAATATATTGACAATAACTAATGATGTTTGCTTCGCAGATTGATCGTGCTGAGACTATTGTTCATATGACATCACCGGAGTCGCAAGCGCAGGGGGCCTTTGACATGAGGCAGGTGTATGATGAGGCAGTTCGCTTGTTGGTCGCATGTGATGACTTGGAGAGAGTCACAGATCCGGGAGAATTTGCCCCACCATCTGTCCGCCGACAGACAGAGACCCCTCCTCCGGTTGTTCGCACTAACCAGAGAGCACGTCATGAGGGCTTGCCCCTTCACCATTCCGCCCCGGCAATTGCGGACAGGCCTGTGGTTTTGCCAGGCATTCCCCCCCGTCCTCCAGGCATTTTCTACGCACCTGGCTATCCTGCAGGGACTTCGCAGCAGTATCATTGGCCGCCGAACTATGAGGTCGGATCTTCTAGCGGTGCACAACATTCGTTTCCACCATCCCAGTACCCCCCATGGTTTACTGTGTCGTCGATGCCACAGCCGGGGTTTGTGTTTCCACCATATCCGATGTATGGCTCGACACCTACTACCCCGGCAGAGTTTTATAGGCCTGCACAGCCCACACCAGATCCGGCTACGGGGTTTACGACTCCGACGACACAGATGGCACCTCCGATGTCATCCCCGGCCTCCGACAGCTTCGGTGATCCTATTACGGATTTCTTAGTGGCGACTATGCAAGACGGAGGTGATTCTCATCAGGATGAGGACCCCGACCGACTAGCAGTTAGGCGTAATCCAGTCAGGGGAGCACGACATCGATGTCATTTGTCACCGTATGAGCATGACATGAGTCGGTGTGCCGGATATTATGAGGACCGTGATGCTTAGGGACATTTATTTTTTTAATGTGTTGTTAATGGTTTGTTTTATTTGACAATCGCTTGGATATTTGGGACATTTGCTAGTTATTTGTTGTGAACATTTGGTATTTATTTATGTTGGACATTGTTAATGATTCTGTTTTAAATTGCATCAAAACATAATATTGCCGAATTAACGATACATACTAGAACGCATACACGTCATAAATAAAGATTACTGTTGCTGCATCCGTGAAGGACAGTTTCGTCTGTTGTGACCAACTTCCTTACAAAGACCGCATCTTGTCCGACTCGTTGATCCTTCCCGCGAATCCATTTCGTTGTGTATGCGTGTCGTCACAGGCCTTCCTTTTTTACGCCTCAGGGAAACATCAGGCAAAATGGTGGGCTGTCCAGTCGGTGGTATGAAGTCTTCGTTTCCAATTGGAAACCACTGAGCCGAATACAGTTGACACTGATAAGCAACACTGTAAACGGGGTCTATGTATTGAGTGGGGTCGATGTGGGTGGACCTGCAAGTTGCAATCACATGACTACAAGAAAATCTGAATGCAGTAAACTCACCACACTGACATACTCTTTCTGATAACGACAACGACCATTTCTTTCCGCCGCGATGAGTACGAATGTTGTACAACTCTTGCACCTCAAATCTATTGTTCTGTGTGTCGTATGCAATAACGCTGTGTGTCGCGGATTTTTGAATCCTCCTCAAATATTTTTGCCAGGCTAATCGGGCGAAATTATTACCTTTCGCCATCTCCTCACGGGCCTCACCCCCATGTTGCAAAAAGTATGTGACTAGTCGAGCGTATGTGAACCGCACAAGTGAAGTAATAGGAAGATTTCTTGCACCTTTCAGTACCTTGTTAAAAACCTCTGAGATATTGGTTGTCATGTGGCCAAATCTTCGTCCATCTACATCATAAGCTACGCTCCACTTCTCCTTTGGGATTCGATCAATCCATGCGGCTATCTGAGGGCTTGCTGCTCTAAATTTTTCCAATCCGACATCAAAATCTAAACGCGAAGTTGTATAACCTACATAGACAACGAAAACATAAATATAAAGACATACTTAATTATGGCTAATGTATATGTAACCATAAAGGAGAAGACGACGCCTTACCTAACATTTTCAACTGTTTCTTCAACATGACATTCTTGAACTTGTGATTGAAATTGCTCGCCAAATGGCGAATGCAAAACACATGATATGCCCTCGGAGGATGCCATCCCAGCTCGACATTGTTTACCGCCGCCATTATGCCCGCATGGCGATCTGAAATAAGACATATTTCATGTTTTTGCGTTACGTGAATACGGATAAGTGCCAAAAACCACGACCAGTTGTCAATATCCTCCCCAGAGACAACCGCAAATGCTAGTGGAAGGACATAATTGTTGCCGTCAATTGATGTTGCAATAAGCAATGTTCCCCGATATTTTCCATACAAATGGGTACCGTTGATGCTGATAACGGGCTTGCAATAATTAAAAGCATCGCAACACTGCTTAAATGTCCAAAACACCCTCTTAAATACCCTACGACTTTCGTCCAGTTGTCCTTCAACATAATGCTCCGTCGTTTGCAACTTATAAGCAGACCCTTGAGAAAAATTTAACATATAACCCAACCACCTTGGCAGGAACGCATACGATTCATCCCAATCCCCAAACACCTTAACAATCGCCTTTTGCTTTGCCTTCCATGCCTTACCGTATGATATATGAAATCCTACGGTTGTTGAAATCCTTTCCTGAATTAGGCCGATTTTAACACTAGGGTCCTCCCTAATCATTTCTGCAATTCGTTACAGAATAACAAGTTAGTAAATTAAGCATGTGGTAAATATACATATTATTGAATAACAATAATAACTACCTAGGACCAACGAACATATAAAATTTGAGTCGAGCTGTTTGTGATCCTGAGAGAGATTAACACTAATGCACGTGTGTTCATTGTTCCATATGCCTACAACCCATTCACTGGAAGCCTTCTTTTGGTATGCCCTCATCCTCCATGGACAACCGTTAATATGATATTCGCAAACCATTATAATCCTTTTCGTATCACTTTTTGCAACTACGATTGTCCAATTAGAGGCCATACAATATTGCTTTATTGCCATTTGCACGTCCATCTTGCTCCCAAACACCTGCCCCTTATATAGCGCTTGACCCATCTCCCAGTTAGGTACTTGCGCTCCTTCCATGTCATCTGGCTCCTCATCTGGGTATGTCCAATTAATATTCGTGTAATGGTTTACGTTACCCCAAAAAGGTACATTACCTTCTCCTATATAATCAGACATTGACATTAACCACATTGTTATGCTGAACAAACAATATATTAAAACTAACACTATTAATTAACATACAATTATGCGTCCATACCTGCAATCGGAGGCTGATTTTGCATTCCAACAATCCCTGGAGAAGGCATTGCAAAACCACGACCAAAATCGCCTTCTACATCCGTATCCGATGACTCACTATCTGGAACAACACCTTCATCAACCTCTTCCTCAGAACTATCCATGGGCCAAGCTGGGTCATGGGCCGCCGCCATTTCTGTATCTTCAAAATCGATGTTCTGGGATGGTTGGGTTGGTGGCGGTGGGTGTGATGATGGGGATATATCTCTATCTTCCGAATTCACCATCGGCTCTAAATTAAGGTCAATTGAGCCAACGTTTCCAACAAATTCTTGACTACTTGACTGTCCACCACAATATATTTCCGCATACAACTCTATAAATCTGGGGTTTTCTCCATCGGATATGCATGCGTCTGTAACTAACGTTACATCGTCATCATCTACAATATCAACACCAACCCACTGCACCGGGTTGCCAGATGCACATCTCGCACTCAGTCGAGATACAGATTGACCCCGTACTAAGCGCAACTTCTTGTATATCATTCTCATCAAATGATCGTAGCTGCATTGTGGAGGAATACGAAACATTTTGCTTTCTCCTTCAAACACTTGACCATTCGGTCCAATATATCTCCTCCCATTATAATATACAATGGAAATTAGACCATTCCTTCTATCACTCATTTTGCACCAATTAAAAAAATATTGAATAATAACAAAATACTCTCACACTGATTCAAAAAAAAAACTGACCCAAATACTCTCAGCCAAGACACAAATTCGGGGTGGGGGTGGAGTCATTAAATAGGTGGGGTGTGGTTGGAGTTCGCTGGACAGTGCAGCAAACACCTAGTTTGCTATTCTGACAAGCAAACTATGCAATATGCCACGTGTCAGCCATCTACCTAGTTTGCTATTGCCTCCAGCAAACTAGGACACCTAGTTTGCTATTACCTCCAGCAAACTATGTGCCACGTAGACGCCACGTGTACTGCTCAACCAAGTTTGCTATTGCCCCTAACAAACTAGGTACGTAGTTTGCTGTTGCTGTTAGCGAACTTCGAACCAACTGCCACGTGTCCTGCCCGCTTCTGATGGGGCACTGACTCGTTGGTCAGGGGACCGCCAACTCAGCATACGTAGTTTGCAACGTTGACTAGCGAACTAGGTGTGTGACATTTTTAAAAATACTTTACCCATCATGGCATTTAGACAAATTTTTTAAAAATTTGTGGCAGAAAAAAAAAAGTCTCGATCAATTGTCCGTTTCCAATTCTCCATCTTCAGTCATCCTTTACACATTCATTTCTTACTATTATCATTTCCTAAATTTAATCCCTCACTTTGTTTTTTCTTTATTTTTGTTTGTGAATTTGGTTTCAACTATTTTATTTGTGTATTTGTTTAGAGATGTGATACACATGTAACGATTTGTGCAACACTTTTGGTTTATCTATCTCCTCTCTTTATCATTTATTATATTTCAAATCCAAGATTTTATGTCTTTCTTTTTTGTCGTTATAATTTTTGATGATGTATGAAAAAAGTAATTGAATGTTGTTAAACTAATTTATTAACTCGCATACTTTAAAGAATACTTATTAAATAATAAGTATTCGTTCTGTGAGTTAAAGTAACTTAAAAATATAAAATGATAAAAATAAATAAATAAATATATATATATATATATATAATATTTTTTTACGTAAATTTTAATTTTATTTTATGAATGAAAAGTATTTTAAGGCTTTATAATTTTAATTAATTTAAAACTCTTGTAATTTTTATTTATAAATAAATTATTTTCATTACATTTAAGTTTCAATTATTATATTTTTCATTCTACTATTAATTTTATACACATCCAAATAAACATTTAAAATCATTGGGCAACGTTCATCATCAATTGCGAAAAATTTATAAGAATACCTACAAACAAACCACAACACCACTAGAAAAATAATACGAGAGTTTCATTATCAATTCCGAAAAAGAATACAACAAAGAATTAAAAGTTAATTGATAAGAGAATAAAATTAGAATTGCCTAGAAAAAAAGAGAGTGAGCAATAACGTTTTGGAGAAAGAAAAAAAGAGTGATGAGCACATAGAAATAGAATAGAGTGACAGACAGACTTGTGATTTAGCATTTACCACACCAAAACCAATCGGATCGTTTCCTCTGCGGAGTCAGAAATCCATGGATCCCTACAAGGTTTGCTTTTCTTTTCAGATTGGATTCGATTACTTAACTTGCTTGTTATTTTGACTGTGACTCGTGGCGGCTGTTTTGTTTTCCATTTAGAATCGGCCATCAAGCGCCTTCAATTCTCCCTTCTGGACTACTAATTCCGGTGCTCCCATCTGGAACAACAACTCATCGCTGACTGTTGGATCTAGAGGTATGGTATGCTATTTAATATTTTTTTGTCATCAGACATTTTCGTGAAATATCCATCAGTTTTATATGTAAAGCTCATTATTAATCTCTGTCGAAAAATTAACTGATCACCTTTAATTGAGTTTTTCTTCTTAATCACGTTTTTTTCAATCCATGACTCTAACCCAAGACTTGTTTAATTGGGACACTGAATTAGGTTAATAAATACTATACTTTTGGGAATTGAATTGTGGGGCATGCAGGTCCAATTCTGCTGGAAGATTACCATCTGGTGGAGAAGCTTGCAAACTTTGACAGGGAACGGATCCCCGAACGTGTTGTCCATGCTCGTGGAGCTAGCGCAAAGGGTTTCTTTGAAGTCACACATGACATTTCTCACCTCACATGTGCCGATTTCCTTCGAGCCCCTGGAGTTCAGACCCCTCTCATCGTCCGTTTCTCCACTGTTATCCACGAGCGTGGCAGCCCTGAAACCCTCAGGGATCCCAGAGGTTTCGCTGTGAAATTCTACACTAGAGAGGGTAACTTCGACCTTGTGGGAAACAACTTCCCTGTCTTCTTCGTCCGCGATGGCCTCAAGTTTCCTGACATGGTTCATGCTCTCAAACCCAACCCCAAGTCCCACATCCAGGAGAATTGGCGGATCCTCGATTTCTTCTCCCACCATCCCGAAAGCCTTCACATGTTCTCCTTCTTATTCGATGACGTTGGTATCCCTCAAGATTACAGGCATATGGATGGTTTTGGTGTTAACACATACACCCTTATCAACAATGCTGGCAAAGCTGTCTATGTCAAATTTCATTGGAAAACCACCTGTGGCGAAAAGTGTCTCCTGGACGACGAGGCCATTAGGGTTGGAGGATCCAACCACAGTCATGCCACCCAAGACCTTTACGATTCAATTGCTGCTGGAAACTATCCTGAGTGGAAACTCTACATCCAAACATTGGATCCCGAAAACGAAGACAGGCTTGACTTTGACCCCCTTGATGTAACTAAGACCTGGCCTGAGGACGTTTTGCCCCTCCAGCCTGTTGGCCGCATGGTCTTGAATAAGAACATTGATAACTTCTTTGCCGAGAACGAACAACTTGCATTTTGCCCTGCCATTATTGTACCTGGTGTATACTACTCCGATGATAAATTGCTTCAGACTCGCGTATTCTCCTATGCTGATACCCAGAGACACAGACTTGGGCCAAATTATCTGCAGCTTCCTGTTAATGCCCCCAAGTGTGCCCATCACAACAATCACCATGATGGTTTCATGAATTTCATGCACAGGGATGAAGAGGTAAATTATCCCCCTGTCCTGTCTAGATTAACTAAGAAGCTGGTTAATTGACTAACTTATGCTTTAGTTGTTTGTGTTTTCCCCCTGATGACTGACTGCTACTGGTTTATAGGTCAATTACTTCCCTTCAAGGTATGATCCTGTCCGTCATGCGGAAAGGGTCCCTGTTCCTCCTCGTACCCTAGGTGGGAAGCGTGAAAAGGTTAGTTTTGATCGATTTCTTAGTGACCAAGATATAAAATATTTGTTTGATGATCATTTCACTTTCAGTAGAAGGCGATGAGTATTACACGGAGTCAGAAAATACCTTTATTAGGGATGCTCTTCTTAATCAGTGATAAATAATGTTGTGTAGCAAATACAATGAAAATTTGATCTGACAAGTGAGGAAACAAAGTAGAACCAATATGTTGGTGTGTTAAATAGTTATCGATTGTTAATAAAGCAAAGGCCTAAATTAGTATAAATGTTAAGATTGTGTTTAATAATTATGTTTCTATACAACAAGTTATTTTAGAAAAATGCGTATAAAACTGTTAAAAGACGCTTTAATTAGTGAAGAAATGTGTCAACAGCTCTTGCTTATTGCAGTGCATGATTGAGAAGGAGAACAACTTCAAGCAACCTGGGGAGAGATACCGATCCTGGCCCTCTGACAGGTTCCTTTCATAAATTACTGATATGATCAATATGAGATATTTTTGGCATTGGCTAAGGATGGGGCGTCCTTTGCTGTTTTCTGATTTCTTTTCAGGCAAGAAAGATTTGTCCGCCGATGGGTTGATGCTTTGTCTGACCCACGTGTCACCCATGAAATTCGCAGCATCTGGATACAATACTGGTCTCAGGTGAGTTTTTCACATACGCTAATTGCCACTGTAAGCTATTGAATGAATTCATTTATTCATAAGAGAAAATCTGTTTCTGTATTATGACTACCGTATTGTACAGCATAAGCTTACAAGTCATTTATATAGGTGACTATTGTACAAAAGGCTAACTAAAATTCTAGCTCAAAACAGCAAAATAATACTATTTATTATTAGTACATATTAAGCTGAACTACCCAACTTCTCCAATAACTATGGGCTCAAGAGCTCCCATGACACATTTCATGTGACAATAATCATGAGACATTAAAGAGAGTGTAATGCTTTGATCCTCAGCTTTCCAGTCCCCTTCCCAGTACCCATACCCCTTCCTCTTCTCCCTTGTCCCATTGTGGACACTCACACGTAGGGACCACACCAGTGGTGGATCCCTTGAACTGAAAAAAAGTTATAGGCTCAAAGCATAAAAAATGAATCTGCATTTGGGTGCTAATTAATGTGATTTTCATGGATGGTATTGCTACGCAGGCTGATCTTTCTCTTGGACAAAAGATAGCATCTCACCTGAACTTGAAGCCAAGTATCTAAGATTGATGGTGGATAACATAGCTTCTAAGAGTTGCAGATGTAGGAACAAGTGAGAAGTTTGTGGCACTATAATAATTTGAAAGGACTGGTCCCTTTATTTACAGAATAACTGTATATTGCTTATTTCATGAACTCAAGTTCTTGACTTGTCCACTTAATAATATATGTCCATTGTGATAAGGATGAGGATCTGGACGTCTCATGATTCTCTGTTCATTGGGGTTTAGTCTTCATTTATATTTCAAATAAAATTTTATAATGTCACTTATGATAGTCATCCCTAACTGAAGGAGAATTTTTACCGTGGTTAAAATTGCTGCCATGTGACTAGTAAGAGATAACAGAAGTTACAAATGCCCAGCTGCCTACATTACATTTATAAATCTCGTGTATAAATTAAAAAAAGAAGAAAGAAACCCTGTCGCTAGAGCTAATATTATTATGTTGTAGATATTTGATGTTTCTATGAACAGAATTACCTTTTATAGAAGATAAAAGTTTTTTTTTTTGGTGAATAGAGAAGATATAAGTAATCCTAAATAAATAAAAAATATCTTCAGCGCGTCGTGTGGTGAATTTTTTTCTAGGGAATTATTCCTATTATTTGAAAGAATTTAATTCTTATGTATTTTAATCAACACCAACAACACTTTTAAATTCAAGTTAATTGAGATTGGTGGTAGATGAATTTAATGATAGATTAAAAATAAGATAAAAAAAAGAAAGGGAGATGGAAAGAAAAAGGAAGATGGAAAGAAAAAGGAAAAAGAAGACAAAAGAAAGAAAAAATAAACTAAAATAAAATAAGGATAAAAGGAATAAGGGAGAAATTAAGATAAAAAAACTAAAAAAAAAAGGAGCAACTAAAACATAAACATACTAATGAGTTTAACTATTCACCAAACTTATAATTTTTTTTTCCATTTTATCCTAAGACACACCGTCCGTCAATTTATATCTTACTCTAGGTCTTGTTTAACTATCTTTCCCCATTTGAGTTTTGGTCAACCTCTATATCTCTTTTTGTTGAGTTCTTGGCAACAAATTATTGTTCTAACATGAGCATCCAGTGGTAGTCTCGTAACATTTTCAAACCATATCAATCTATATTTCATTATCTTTTCACACATGAGAACTACTGATTCATCTTTGTATAACCACACATTTACCTTAACATCTCCATTTCTGTTATCTCTATGCTCATGTTGATTATGTGTTAGTCAACATTTCACTTCATATCATGTTGCCTATCAATAAAAAAATTATGATAGGTATAATCACTTTTAAAATAATTTGTTAAAAAGCAATCTATATAACAATTGCTGATTAGGTAACATAACTATCAAAGAAAATTTACACCGTAAATGCATAGGCTATTTTTTCCTACCAAGAATGAATAATTTATTTTATCATGTAAAAATAGATTGAAGTAATATTGCTTTTAAAATTAAGGAGTAAATTATGGAAATAAATTAGGTGAATAAACTATTAATTAGAATATAAAAAGTTTGATATCAGCAACTAAATAAATTAGAATAACCCAAAAAAAATTAGAGTTGGATAAATATATATAAATAATAGTATTGAGAAAAATAATAAAAAATGACAGTGTAAGATATTTAATGTATGAGAGTGATGTACTAGACTGAGAAAGAGAATATTAGTCAAGAATAAAAGACTCCAATTTAATATATAGAAATTACTTTTTTTTGTCTGTAAATAGAGTGGGTTAGTTTTATCCACTATAATTACTTTATTTTTATTATACTATATATTATATATAAGAATTATATTGATTAAAATCATTCACCTACATCTATATAAATATAAGACAATAGAATGGATTAAACTCACCGTAAGTAATTTTGTATTACTAGTCAAAAAGGTCGTGATAATGTCTTTGTCCAACAAATATTATTATTATTTCCTATTTAACATATAGTGGCAGAAAACAACAAAACTCACAGTTATTCCTTGTTATTATTGACAGGAAAATCATCTATAGTATACTACAAACTCACGGTACTTATTCTGTATTACTGAAGATTTTATAATTCACACTATAAGAAATTCATTATAATATTATTCTTGAAATAGATAAATTTCTTCCTTTTAATTTGTCTCTATATTTAAATAAACATAACAAAGCAAGAGACACACAACACATTAAATGAGAAAAGCTTCATTTTATGTGAGATTATCATAAATACTTCCTATTGGATCTTACCTTAAATGGTACATGATTAAACACAAAATATTAAAATTTCATAGGAAGAAAAACATGTTTAACCTAAACAGAATGGTTTGAATAGGGAAAAAAATAAAGCTATAATAGAAGATGGTACGTAATTAATTATACAAGTTCTAGTGGAGGGATATATGGTGATAGTGCAAGACGAGTGCTAACTGCTAAGCATAACATTACTTGGGGTTGGGTTGAAGAAATGGGTAATCTGTATATCCAAGCACAGGATGATGTGTGTAAAAGGTGGTGGCATCGGGTTGGTTTAAGGGAGCATCGAGCTGAAATCTTGTGGGGAGATCTGGATTAGCCAAAAAAAGGCGCCCATAAGCGACCAAATCGGCAGCAGCGCATGATATAATTTCATTTCCCTCAGTCCTATCGTAGCCACCAGCCACAATAAAAGTCCCGTCTTTGAAGGCCTTCCTAATTGGCGTTAGGGACCATTTGGTACTCTCAAACTTGTGGAATTGTGTTACCATCCTGGGCTCAATCAAGTGAATATACAGAATGCCCATTTCATTCAATGACTGAGCCATGTGAACGCCCAATGCTTCAGGGTCAGAGTCTTCACAGTCATTGTAATCAGCGAAAGGGGAGAGCCTCATCCCAACCTTGTCAGCTCCGATCTCATCAGCTACTGCCTTCACCACTTGCAGTGGGAATCGACAACGATTCTCTAAGTTACCTCCGTACTCGTCATCTCTGTCGTTCACTTTGTCCTTTAGAAACTGATCCAGCAAGTATCCGTTTGCTCCGTGTATCTCTATTCCATCAAAACCTACATGACAGACACATCGTTCATTTTCCTCCATAATATGTTCATTAATTTTGAATTTATATATAAGAAAAAAAAGATATTTTACATCTTTAACTCAAATATAAATAAATTTAATTAATTTTATTCTTATTTAATAATACCATTTTTAAAATATCTTTAAACAGTATAAAAATAATTATTTTTTATTTATATATGAGTTCAAACAAAGTAATATTTAATATCAAATATTTATGTATGTATGTATAGTATTATTATACCCGCTTCCAAGGCATTTTTGGCTGCGATTACAAAGTCATTGACAAGCTTGGGGATTTCATCGGCTCTCACCCGGCGAGGAGGTGGGTATTTATCAGCTGTTGCTTTATTGTTGGCTATATCCTTGCGAAGTCGCTTGTCTGTGCTTGATATTGGGGCTTTACCATCTGGTTGGTATTCTACACTTGTATACGTACACAAATATAAATATATGATTATGCATGCTTTTATGTTATATTTCATTAGACGGTTGTATGTACATTAGTGAGATAAGGAAAAAAGAGAGAGAAAAAGTAATTTTTTTAACTATCTAGATCCCACTCTTCATTTAATGAATCTCAAGATTAAATTGATAAAATAATCAAGAATGCAATGTATAGTGTTTTAGTTAGGCGGGTACGTACCATAGTTGGAGACTCTCCCCGCATGCCAAAGTTGGCAAAAGAAAATACCCCCCTTTTCATGAACAGCGCTCACAATGGGTTTCCAAGCTTCCAGCTGTTCTCTTGTCCAGATCCCAGGTGTATTAGGGTACCTTTGGTCCACAAAACGGCCAGTCGTACAATAAAACAAAATACTAAAGCATTAGTCCAAGATAATCTTTGTGTGGGCAAAATCAGACCCAATTTCTAGACGTATTCAGATTAATAAATAAAAATTAAGGATGAATAAGTTATTTTTTTCCTTAAATACGTAGAGTATTGCTAAATTTATTTTTGAAAGATGAAAATTCAAATTTTTATCCTTAAAATAAAAAAATTATGACAAATTCATTCATCATTAAATTTTCGTTCGTTACCTTGCTAACTAAAAAAGTCTATATAACATATTTATGGATAAATTTGTTAGCATTTTACATATTTATGGACGAACTTTTCAGCTCTCTACCTAAAATATAATTTAATTTTCATATTTTCTATTTTTTAATCATTGTAAACATTAAATTGTAATGATTACCTAAAAATTAGGAAAATAAGCATAAGTTAAAACAAACATAATAATAAGAATAATATTAATCAATAAGCATAATTTGTTTGTTATTATGAAATTTCTATTGTAACAACATTAGATAATAACAAAATCAAATTAAGTCTCATATTTTTGTAATGATTAATTTAATGACTATGTATTTTTGTTTAAGTTTCACATTAAAAATATGATACTCAAATAAATTAAAATACACAATTATTAAATTAATCCTAAAAAAAAATAAGATTCAATTTGATTTTCTCATTATTTAATGTTGTTATAATAGAAATTTCAGAACAATAAACAAATTATGTTTATTAATCAATATTATATTTATTATTATATTTATTTTAACTTTTATGTTTGTTTTCTTAATTTTTAGGTGTTTATTAAAATTTTATGCTTATCATGATTAAAAAAGGGAAAACATAAAGATTAAATTATATTTTGGATAAAGAACTAACAAGTTGGTAATTGAATATGTACAGCTGACAAATTTATTTCTAAATGTATCAAATAGACTATTTTAATTAACGGTCACAAACGAAAGTTAATGGAGGGATAAATTTGTCACACTTTTTCACCTTCAATGAAAAAATTAAAATTTTCATCTTTTGAAGATAAATTTATCAATATTTTACTCATTTAGAGATAAAAATAATTTTTATCCAAAAATAAATTACCCCTGTGCCGTATCAGACACACCGGAGGCTTCCCCAATCAAAAAGCCACCCTTAGTTGTTCTTTGAGAATAATATAGAGCAGCATGCGGCTGAGGGACGAAGTTGTAAGACCTCGATCGTGTTAACGGTGCCAACACAATCCTATCAAATATCATAAAATTAATTAACCCACATCCACATGTAGAACTAAGATGATGATTTTGATCGAGAATCACAAAAACAAGCAGATCTATATATATATATATATTCACGCATGCTCAAGGTCAAGGGTATATATACCTGTGAGATAGATTAAAATTTCCCATCTTGTATGGGGTGAGCAGGGGTATCGCCTCTCTTTCATCCATTATTTTGCTTTCTTCTATGGAGTTGCTATTCGTGTTCATGTTTGCCATCATGTATTTGCCATTCAATTGACTCCCATGAAGTGGCTTGTCATATTATAGTAGTATTCTATTAGTATTAAATATATTAAATGCTCATTTTGACTTTATTGATAGGAACCAGTAGGTAGCAAGTTATCATTCATTGGTGCTTGCCTAGAAACAAGGGGCGGATCCAAAAAAATTAATGAAGAATTAATACTTAATAAATCCAAGTATATATATTTTAATAACAAAAGTATATTATAATAAAAATAATTACAATATTATTCTTTTAAGTTTTATTTTTTGGAATTTCGTCATAATTACTTTATTATCAATATTTTCAAATACATCTTTTTCAATATAAGACACTAAACATTCATTCAACTATTCATCTCCCATCTGATTGCGAAGTACAGTCTTTGTATTTCATAGTTGAAAATGTTCTTTCCACATATGCAGTTGTTACAGATAAAGTTAATGCTAACTTTACAAGTAAATAAATCAAAAGATACATAATATGTTTTTTTTTTCTTTTCAACCATCCTCTTGGCAAGTTCAGCTATTCCTTGCAAATTCAAAAAATCAGGATCACTTTTCACATCAACAATATACGTGTCGAGTTGATATTTAAGCATGACAAAATCATTTAAATCAAAATCTGAAGGATAAAAGCCAGCAAATTCACACAACTTATTCTTGTCAAATGCCGAGAAAGAGTTGCACATGCATTCCAGCAAATTGGAACTAATTTCACTAAAACGATCATTCAACTCTTGAAGTTGAGTATCTATCACTGCATAAAATATGTCAACCTTAAAGTGATGCAGATGAGTAACTAGTCATTTACGTTTTGTTCTCCCTTGTAATGCAAATACACTTTCCATATCAAGGATATCTATATCATGTTTTACACAAAATTCAGAAGTTTTCTGAAATAGATTATATCACTCATTATCTCTCGTCTTCTGTAATAATACCGTTGAAACTTTTACAAGAGTCATAGCATTTACAATATCTTGATCTTTTCTCTGAAGTGCTTGTGACAACTCATTCGTTATTGCTAAGACCTTGATCATCAGGTTAAAAAGTAATACAAATTCAAAAGTTTGCATACGCATCATAAGGCCAGAGGCTTCAGACCTTTTTGCACGCATAAGGGTTGTATCATCTTTTATAATTTCTAGCACATCAAGCACAATCAAACAATGTACACAGACTAACCAATGATCAGTAATGTGAGCTCCAGCGTGTGTCCCTTGGTCGTGACAAACTCGTTTCTTGATTCAAGCCTCTCCCTGATTAAATATCATCGTTTCCAATACTTTTGACTATCTCATCAAATTGTTTTTCTCACAAAATATCTGTTCTTTTGCAAGAAACACCAACTACATTACACACCAACGGTATAAAATTAAAGAAGTCAGTCAATGCGTAAACCTTTTTTGCATAAGTCACTAGAGCTAACTAAAGTTGATGTGCAAAGCAGTAAACATAGTAAGCAGAATTATTTTCAACTAAAATCAAGCTTTTCAGACCATTGAATTGACCACTCATATTGCTTGCGCCATCATAACCTTGACCACGAATCTTTGTCAAGCTCAAGCCATTTTTGGCAAAAATTAACTCAATCATTTCTTTAAGTGACCTAGCTGTAGTATCTGAAATATGAACAAGACCAAGAAAACACTCAATAATGTCACCGTTGCAGTTCACATATCTTAAAACAATGGTCATTTGTTCTTTAATTGATATATCACGAGCTTCATCAACTAGTATAGAGAAGAAATTATCCCCAATATCTGAAATAATAGCTCTGGCAACTAAACTAGCAACAACATTAGTAATATCTTTCTGAATTGAAGGAGCTATCATTTTGAGATTCTCCAGGGCATTATTCAAAGATACATTATTTACCTCCTCGTTGCTTTCACAAAGGAATTTTACGAGCTCCACAAAATTTCCTTGATTCATTGAAGCATCTATCTCATCGTGTCCCTGGAATGCCAAACCTTGTCGTATGAGATATCGAATAGAACAAATCAGACGAATACGATAATCCTGTTTGGCTTTGTCAGAAATGCCAGACACAACAATGTCAATATGTTGATTTTGATTCATCAAATCTTTGGCAACACTGAAACACAACTTATGAATGCTTTCAACTTTCCAAATATGTTTGAGAAGTCATTGTTTGTCCTTCTAATTCCTAAATCCTTCTCCCGCAAATGAATCATGACCATCCCTTCCATCACCATGCTTACAATTAAATAGATAACAATGCAAGCAAAATACAACATCTTTTGATTCGCTATACTCCAACCAAGTGTCAAACTCATTGTACCATTGATGATTAAATCTACGCATTTTACCCCCAATTAAGGATTGAGGAAAGTTGTCAAGTTTTGGTTGACAAGGACCATTCGTTAGATAAATTCTTCGAATCATTTCCCTTTCTTGAACACTCTTTGCAAATCTCATAATAGGAAGTCTTTTACTCGGATCAGAAACATACAAATCATTTTCCTTTCTTGAACACTCATTTTGTTTATCTTGAAATAAATCAATAGATGAAGATTCAGGTCGAGAATATTTAGCACTAGTACCACTTGACTTTGTAAAAAAAGAACTTAAATATCTTTCCATCCTAAAAAATGACAAATGACAAAAATGAATCAATATATACCCAAAAAACAATGTCCAAATTCCAAAATATTATCTCAGTATAATTCAAATACAAAACAAAATGACCATACTCCAAAATATTAGGACTGGAATTAAGTATTATGAACCACAATAGTTCATGGCCTTCTAATATCCTATGAAATTTCACAAGATACCTTTGACCTTACCATAGAAAGATACTATCAAATCCATCATCCATATCTTAGTCAGCAAAGCCAAATTAGAGTGACAAAGTAGAATGAGCAAAATTTGATCCCAAATGTCAATCTATACCACAAATGTTTAATTTGTGGTAAGCTAAATTCTTAAATATTTAATTTCAATTCCTAAAGCAATTAACAAACTAACATTTTTCAATTAAAAAAAAATCTTATCGAACTAGTCATTAATGGTCGGCTTCATTGGTATCCTTTCGGTATGCGTTGCGAACAAGTTAAAATTTTCTGTCTAGCTTTTCAGGTGCTATTGTGTAATAAAGTATTTGTAGTGTCTTTTTCTTTTACATGATATTTTAATATGTTTTGTATTGAAGTGCTGACATAGGCGCACAAATAAATCCCGAATTGGCAACTTAACTTTATAATCCCAAATCGAATATAGTTCCATACATGCAAGATAGTACTATTGGAAATGCTTTACAGAAAAACTCAACTGAGTCAGGATATGTAACAAGAAATCATCCTCCAAACTGTACAAAAGAAAGCAAAATTTTATAACTTGCTTTACAGAAGCACCACTGCAATTCGGTAACTTTGAGATACTCTCGTACCACCAACACACAGGTTTCATACTTGGTATACATGTGTTTTGAGGGTAGTAAGCGATGGCAGCAGATCTTGAAGGCAGGAAAAATGTACAAATTAATCCTGAAATTCCAAAACTCCATAAGCTCTGCTTCTTTCAATAAGATACGGTTAATGAAATTAAAATGTTCTATAAAACCAAAGTGATAAAACCATCAATACAAGTATTTTTGTGCTATATATATATATATATATACACACACACATATATAGATGGGCAAATCAGCAACTGTCAATAGCAAACTACTTATATTTGACTAAAATACTTCCCCAACATGCTGAAGAAAAAAACAAACACTAGTAAATTAAGCATTTGATTCCAAAAAGTTCCTAATCGGGGACGGATGAAAGGCTCAGAATGACTGGTGTTTCCCAACTTTAGGTATCCACTCAATTAAATGCGAAAGAATAAGAGATAAATAAAAATACAACTCAAATAGAAAATTTAATTACATTATATGGGATTGACGTCAAACAAACAATATTCTTTGATTCAATATTTGAGAAATAAACATCCCACCTCAATTTGTGTTCTTAACATAGTTATCAAATTTGCGTCATAATTCCAATCTTACTAGCTTCAACTCTGGCTTGCTGCAGAATGCAAGCCTCTTAGTCTTTGCTGCATCATTTACAAACAACACAACTCTAAGACAAAAGTATACTTATCAACAAAAAATGCTTGAAGCATTACTTGAATTCATACCTTAGATTTTCTAGTCTTCAAGACTTCTGAATTCCCTGGTTGGGGAAAATAAGAATATTTCTCAATAGAATTTAAGACAGCAATTTTATCCTCCCTAGAGTCATTAACTGGCGACAGATCCTATAGCAATTCAGAAGATGTTATCATAAATTGTCAGAAGAGTACTAGCTCATTTATATTATTATTGAGCACTTTAGCATGCATGAAGAACAATTTCAAAAGTACAGATAAAAGATAGTATTTTGTGAAGTTTTGTTGTTAAATTTCAGTTTCAAACATTTTTCCCCTGCCATAAAATATGTTTTTGGCAATATGCTAGAAAACAGATTGGTCACTATCACCAAAAAAACAATTATTTTAACAAGTAGCTTCATGGAGAAGACTAACAAGCAATATGCCTTGATCTTACCACTTTCCCTGAAGCAATGTTCCCTGATTCCTCACTGCTCTTCACTTCCAATGAATCAAAGTAAAACAATATCTGGAGAAGAAATGTTAAGTGAAAAATACAATTGGAAGAACACCAGCAGAGAAAATTGACACTGCTGGAACTGGAACAGCAAAGAACAATGCAAAAAGGGACATTTAAGATTCATGTACAGGTGAAACAGGGTTGCCTGACCCTGGTGGTGAAAGTCACCTTGTCAAGTAACTGAACATTTGATGAATCAGTAGCCATGATCTGAACTCCTAGCAAATTGTTGATATTACTGCAGAAGGGACAGAAAATAGTGCTGAAGACACACCCATCTTCTGGACACCAAATACCCTGTTCCGGTGCACTTTTGGGTATTCTATTGCAAATTCGTTGATCAACAAATAAAGAATCGGTAATTATAACTGGAACACTCTTTAAAGTATCAGTATTGTAAGTTTTCAACCTCTGTTTCAAAAGGGATCTTAAATGATTTTTTGATGATGAAATCAACGAGCATGTAAGATATAGATGATTCTCAGGTCGGCCCAATGGACTTTTGCAGAGTGAACAAAATATCTGTAACCTTTTGTCTAGTGGAGGGGCAGTTGGTGAACATGAACCAGGTATAGTGCTTGTCAGTAATGGAGGAGAATTTGACTTCAAAATTCTCTTGAAACCATATTCACTTCCATGAGTTATCTCTCTAACATCTACGGAGCTTTTTGTGTACCATGTAAGAGGACTGGCACAAGGTGCAACAAAATTATCTTCTTCGACAAGGTTTATAAACGGAGTGACCGTGGGCTTTCTCCTTTTCTGATTGTGAGAGTTAACACTTTCCATTTCTGGAATATCACATGTAATTGCATTCTTTTTAGGAGTAATTGTTATTGAAGACTGGGCCCTTGAAGAATTTTTACTTCCATTAGTTAAAGACATTGAAAGACTTGATAAGTGATCTGGAAATTGAGCTGAGGCCTCAATTATGATGGAACCAGAGTTGTCATCCTTGGAGTAATCAGGGCTAGTGGGATCGTTGTCAACATCTATATAAGGGGTTTCCTTGACAATGGATGTTTCCTCATGTATGATTGCCACAGATGATTCTCCAGTGAACCTGTAAGAAATACATTTTTCAACAGGTAACCACGTTGTGATTGTTTAATGATGTAAAAATAATTGCAAATTATGCTTAGACGATTGCCATTTGATGGCATAAAAAACTATCAACTGTACCCAGAATATTTCACCAGATAAACAATGAATGTCTAGATGCATCTGACATTGTAGATACTAAGGTTGATCCTGTATTACAGAATTGAAACCCTGAATGAACCGACCCAAAACAAAATAGAAATGCACAAACATAAGGGAAAAGCATATTTAAATATAAAAAAGAAAAATAGTTCATCCAGGTCAATTGATGTCTTCTTTATTTATTCACCCAAAAGAGAAAAATTACTACACCATAGGTTTTAATACAAGATCCCTGACTTGGCTAACTCAATTATATAGCTATATATGCTTAAAGCTCAGGTAACATGATGAAAGGCAATAGGTATTTGTTAAATAAACAATCAGGGTGTTCTATACTTCAGATGTAGTGAATAGAAGATTAATATCCCTTGGATATCTATGAAATTTGAACTATGGAGGCCAAAATACACAAATTTGGTGACAACCAAAGAAGGATTTAACTCCACCAATTTTTCAAATTAGAAGTGTTTATCATTAGGTTTAAATGTTTATTACTAAAAAATAACCATACCAATTACAACAAAATGGTGGAAACACAAAAAGAGAGATACCTTGGCTCTGTCTGATTACAGCATTGTGGGAGATATTTACAATTGTATGTGTTACTGCTCTTTTGAGCTGATGGCTGACTCTCAACAAGATCTTGAGAGGTTAGTGTGGGAAAAGAGATGTTATTCTCAATCACTGATGTTTCTCTCCCATCTCCATTACCAGACTTGTTCAGCGTCTGATTTTTCTTTATTGTGAACCATGCATTCTGATCCTTGTTTTGGACGACATCCCCATTTAAACCCAAACTCTGTGTGGCATGTACTGTATTTATGCCATAATGTTCCTACAGCAAGTTGACCATATATTAATAATCCTTTCTCCATTAAACATTGACGAGGAAAGAGGTAGAATATAATGAACCAACATGCCATGTACCTTGGCATTCTCAAAGAAAGATTTTAGTCCCTCCAATGACAAATCAAAGCTGTCATATACTCTCAACGGTCTTCTTAGCCACTTTGAAATGAATGCCCTATTTCTTTCTTCCCGAAAACGTTCATCTATTTCCACAAGAATAATTACACCAATTATGATACAAACGCTCGTTGAAAGTGTAGAGTTGATAGCCATACAAAGAACAGTGTTAAAATAAACCCTATTACAAGAATAAACTGCACTGCCATGGCATACCAAAACACAAGGAAAAAACACTAGATTATTATATTTGAAACAAAAAAAAGGTACTTTGCAAGATAGAACTGCCTGCTTTTATGGTTGCACCATGGGAATAACTGTCATGACTCATGATAAGTTTTATGTTCCATAGGAGAATATTTGCCAATGGTATGGTGTCCACCAACATTAAAAACATGCTTAAAGGAATTAATTCCAAACAAACTAATGAAAAAGACAACAGTTTTAATGCTGTAAACTCTTACACAGCAACCACCAGTGTAATATTTGACATACTCTGGAAAACCAAATAAATTCCACCCTCCCTTTCAAATATAAAAATCAGTTTCTAAATTCTAAATCCAAAAAGGATAGAAACTGTTGAAATATAAACTTGATTGTGGGTCTTATCAAAAAACCTAAGTTCTAGAAGATTCTAGTAGACATGTTAAGCTAAAAGTCTAGAAGAATGTTCTAGAGAAATCTATTTTAGAAGATAATTCTAGATTAGCTTATAGAATATTCTAGAATGTGTGAGTAACTTTGTATTTATGAAGAAAGTTCTAGAGAATCGTTTGTAGCCATTAGATTAAGTGTGTGTTGGCAAAATCCTAACCATTGGTTTAGGAGGAGCCACTAGTATAAATAGGGGTGATGTATTAGAGTTTGTATCAAGTCATAAATCAAGAAGTGATCATTTGTACAAGTAACCTCTTCCTCCAAAACTTTCTAATCTCTCCCATTGTCAAATATTTCCTTCAATACTAAAATTTCCTTCCAACAGAAACAACATATAAACTGGAAGAGAAGAGAACCAAAGTGGAAGGCAGTTCATACCCAATAGGACAACTGCTCCATAATCAAGTTTATGTCGAATACAGCGCCCTACAGAAAATAAAAGGTAATCAGTTTAAAGAATCTTAAAATTTTGAAAAACAATCAGCTTTGGTTTGTGATGAAAAAATAAATTGAATTAAGCCTTACCTGCTGCTTGATTTAAAGCTCGGAATGCTTGGTGGCAGTACCACTCACTTCCACTCAATAGATTTTTGGATGATTTGTAGGTGTCATTATATTTCTTCTTCAGTGCAACTTGAATATCATTTCTGTTAGTTATAATAAATCAGGGAATCAGAAAATTTTGTTCCCATAGTGGGATTCCTTCAAAAGAAAATTTATAAGAGAAAAGGAGTCTTACATATTGGGAAATGGAATACCAACAATAATCTGAGATTATCAAGGACGTACAATCTTAGTTAACATTAACATTGATTATTAAAAAATGTAATATCCGTGTGATCAAGTTGTTCGTTTTCATAATCTTTTTTAATCTTTATTTTGATAATCTGAGAATATATCTACTTTCAATCCTAACAAGATATACCATAGCCACATGGCAGATCAAGATCCATTCACCACCGATAATAGTGAACAATAAATTACAAGTAGAAATAAGGATACAACTACTCTGGCATAATCATCAGAGAAATCAATTCCTTCAGAAACCTGCAACACAAGCATTATATTATGTTGATCAAATAAACACAAGCGTATAATAATGCAGTCATATGCACAAATAACTAGGCTAAAGGTAAATTGAATTCATATATCTTAAAGCAGTCATATCATCAACATAGATTAAAACATTCAAATAATGGTAATGCTATTGACACAACCAACTGTTTATTTTCACTCCCAATTACTTTTAATGCCATTTCCGAATTGACCTTAATGAAATGTAAACATACAAATAGAAATATAATCAATTTAATTAGTAACAAATCATCCAATTTAAGAAATCACAATTAAAATCTCTGCATATAGTCTCACAGTTGGTCCCAAGCCTGAGTAAAGGAAGAGGGGTTGTGTTAGACTATTGGGAAAAACACAAGTCTCACATTGACTAGAGATAATACCAAAATAGAGTATATAAATGGGGAGCAACCCTTATCCTATAAGTTAGCTTTTGAGGTTGAGTTAGACCCAAACCCACATTCTAATATGGTATTAGACTTTATCCTAGATTCATTAAAAAGGGTCACACACCATATTATACATGCACCAAATCAAAAAATGTTGAGCATGAGGAGGTGTATTGGGAAAAATCCAAGTCTCATATTGGCTAGAGATATGACTAAGATAGAGTATATAAGTGGGGGACAACCCTCACCCTATGAGCTAGCTTTTGGGGTTGAGTTAGGCCCAAACCCACATTATAAGATAGGCCCTTGAACTTGATAGCCAACACCAAACTTTTCAAAATCTCAAAGTCTCAAACATGGATAACCCACGACAAATTATGTATGTTGATGCTAGGCTGTTACCTGGAAGTTAAACACTATATGACTCATGTCTAGTGTTAAATGAATTAGAGTTATTGCATTGGTGCCTAGATGTAATGTTAAATGAGTAAGGGTTTTCACTTTTTTTTATGAATGTGGGTAAAGAAGCTAACCCAAGAGTGCTTGATTAGGTTTGGGACTTGAAATATGGCAAGTAAATCTTTGGAGGTGGTGAACATCAAGATTCAGAGAAGGATTAACATCATGTGTCTTGAAGAAACTAAATGAATTGGAGAAAAAACTAAGGAGCTAGACACAACAGGAAAGAGAAAAGAATGGAATAAGTATTGTTGTGGATATGAATTGGAAGGAGAATGTGGTAGATGCAAAAAGGATTAGAGACAAGATGTTATCTATAAAATTAATGGTTGCATGGAACATTGTCAATATCAGCAATGCTTATGCACTAGAAATAGGACCTGCAGTACTTTTTAAAAGAAAAATTTTTGGAAATCAAGGGAGTGTGATACGTATTGTATCAATTGGTGCTGCAAAAGAAGGAAAATAACAGAAAGGCAAAGATAGAGAAAATAAGAGCAAGCTCCCCCAAGTCAAAGATAAATCTCTAGGCTCCCAATTTCATTCCAAAATATCCTCCCCGCATACAACCAGTGCCCTTTAACTTATAACAGAATTCACTCACTGTTTCTCACTCCTCTAACTAACTCAATTCCCACTCACAAAGCACTACAACACTAATTCTGATTGGACTCCGATACCCTCTTGGGCCATTGTGTGTAAACCTTCAAAGGTTTCTCACTATTGGGCCAATTTCGATTAGATTGTGTTAGGATATAAGGAGAAGGGTGATTGTTAGGATCAAATTGCAAGGTATGGGACTTGGAGTCCCACATTGGAAGTATGGGATTCTAATGTGGGGTTTATAAGGCCTTGGGCTTTCCAACTACAACAACTAGCTTTTGTGGTGTGGTTCTCTCAAGGTTCTTATCAGTGAGTTAGTTAGTTAGTTAAAGGGATTTATTAGATATAAATAGGGGAAGAAGGATAGGAGACAAGGAGATCTGTATCATTTTGTTAATTGAGCATTAGCTCTTTGTGAAGGGGAAACCCTTGGAGGAGAGTTATATTTCCTATTTTTCTGTTTTCTTCCTATTCGATAAAATTCTTTCTTTTCTCTCTCATTTCAATTATTGGTTCCCAACAAATTGGTTCAAGGTTTTTCATACCAAAAAAAAATTTTCATATAGGCAAATAGTTAAATAGATATGTTGGAAGTGAGACAAGGCAATTTACAAGAGCTCATGATGGTTTTGGTTTTAGAGAGCTATATGAGAAAAGACAATTTATTCTTGATTTCTCATTGGCATATCACCTCAAAATTATGCACACTTATTTTAAAAAGTGGGAAGAACATTTAATCACTTACCAGAGTGGAACCTTAAGGTTGCAAATTGATTTTTTTTTTTGTAAGGAGTTCAAAAGACAAGTGGTGACAACTTAATGGTGATATACATTTGAGTTTTAAGAAGAAATTATTGGTGAAAAGTAAGGTGGAATCACAAGGTAGTGTTGAGCCCAATTAAGATAAGATGTCTAAGAAAGTTCGGAAGGTTGCTAAAGCAGTTGAGTGAATCAAAAGTTTTGAAATGAGATAAGAAATCTCAGTGGTAGAATAAGAGGGTGCTACAATGTTGAAAATTGGGCAGGACATCAAAAGGCTAAAAATGAAACAAGAAAAGTTGTGAGGCGCAATTTAGTAAGAGGAGATTTTTAATGAGTGAGAGGAATAAATCTTGACCACACAATTATATATGAATGGTCAAGATTATAAGTTTTTTCAAAGAGGAAAGACCAAGTTACTCCAAGAGTAACTCTAAAATCTAATGGTTCTAATGATTAACTAATTTTAACCATTAGATTTCAAAAAAATGAATGGTGAAGATGGAGAGTAACTCTAAAAAAGTTACTATTAGAGTAACTTGACCCCTCCTCTTTTTAAAATCATATAATCATTTTAAATAGTGATGTGACTTTTTGAAAAACTCACAACTTGTAGATTTAATCTTAATCTTTCATAGTAAAATCTAGTGGTCAATATTTGCTTTTGTTGTTCTCACAAAAAAAAGTCCTATCTAGGGAAAAACTATAAGCAAATATAACTGTAGCACTGCTAAAGCATAGCAAAAATCAAATTTCTTATTCCACAATTGTTGCCTGACAAAAGCAGCATATAAAATTAGATACAAATAAAATTCTGATGCACCTTTCCTCGACAAACACCAAGTAAAGCAGCTCCTCCTTTCTTAGAACTCTGTAGGGAATCAACTGTATGAACATGATTTAGATCAATTTTCTTAATCCTTCTCTTCCTTCCCACTGCAGGTCTTTTGCCATGAATTGAATCATAATAACCCTTTAATGCAAGTTCGAAATCATCTTGGCTTCCTCCTCTTGGTTCTACACACCAAGCACAAACATAATTCAAATTCTTAATACAACCAAAAATTATTGCCCGGACAACAAAATCAACTTTAGATATAAATACCAAAGTAATGTCCCATCTACTTTAACATTTGCACTTTACAGAAAAAAAAGGATGGTGAAAATTAAAAGCAAAATATATCAACAGACACTCAGATCTAAAACCTAGTCCATAATACACAAAAATCATTTGAAAGATAAGGATAACTCACCAACAAAAAGAGGCTTTTCTGCATTTAGTCGAGACCATTGACCTGTTTCAGACCAGCGCTTGCATAACTTGTCCATCAATTTATAACTTGGAAAGAACACAAGGCATCCACCTGGAACAATCTTGAAGATTTCCTCTAAAGATTTTCCAATTGCATCCTAAATCATAGCTTATAATAACCAGATGTACTCTAAAGGCAAGAATAGCATATGCTGAAAAAATTATGTTGAGCAAGCATACCTGGAATGCATATCCATCTGCTGTTTTATAACTTGCATTCAAAGGATAATTGCCAGGACCAGTAGAGATTATAGCAGGCCACACCTACATTCAAGAGATTATAACTTGTTGAACAAGCACTTACAGGGTTAAAAGGAATAATGAACTTTGAGGATAATTGAGAAGTAGCAAAGACCTGTGAGTCAACATCAATTACATGAGGAGCTTCTAGACTAGTTTCAAAATGAACTCCAAGCTCAGAAGTAAAGGATGTCATTGGTGACAGTGTTCTGAAATACCAAAATAAATATGTAAATGATACTACAAAAATGCTAGGAAGCAGAAATGCTATAAGAACTGAGCTCACTTCTCAAAAAAATTTGGCCCTCACATGCTGGGTGTCATGGCAATTAAAAATAAAAATAGCAGACTCTCCCTCATTTTATTAATAAAAATTTGTATGACATTGACATATATATCAATTATTTGGTGAAAGTTTACCTTTACCATGAATGTTTGAGGTATCAATACCTTACTGGAACTGTATTTCAACAAATGCTTTTTACAAAACATAACAGTAAAAAGGTTATTTCTGTCACCCAGACATATATATAGAGGAGCAATATGAGAATGATTAACCTCAACCGTTAGATTAAATAGAAGGTCAAGATTAAAATATTTTAAATTCAAATTAAAACCACATTTAACCATAAAATTTCTATAAGATTTACCAAACAGAAATCAAATATCTTAAAGATTTAATTTACGTCAAGATTATCACCACTACCATGATCGTTGTCATGACCATCATCGTCGTCGCCATTATGAGTGTCACCGCTGCTACCACCGGCGGTGGCGACAGCAGCAATCATGTTGGCGGTGGCGATGACAGTGACAATCATGATGGTGTTGCAATGACGGCTATGACAGTTATGGTGGAAACAATCATGACGGTAATGGTGGTCATGGTGATGATAAGTTTAAGATATTTTAGGACATTATAGATTAAATCTTTAAGATATTTGTTTTCTGTTTGGTAAATCCTATAGAGATTTTATGGTTAAATGAAATTTTAATTTGAATTTAAAATGTTTTAATCTTAGCATTTCATTTTAATCTAATGGTTGAGATTAGTCATTCTCATTCTCACATAAGATGATCATTCTCATAAGATACGTCCTCTCTCTCTCTCTCTCTCTCTCTCTCTATATATATATATATATATATATATAGTTGGCATATTTACAGACATTATTATGAAATATGAATGTCTAAATAGGAAAAATATTGACAAAGGACAACATTTTTCAAATACGATGCTAAGTTAATTTGGGAGATTTTAATATAATATTTGAAACATTGATACATTACTGGAATACAGGACATGTATTCCAAAAGAGATGCTTTTAAGAAAATTAGTATGGAAAAGCAGGTTAATTTTGCAGATAACTGCAAAAACAGACTGGGTTATTACCCACCCACCCAGGTCCAAAAGAATATGGGCCGGACATAATTATATGCTTATATGAAATCAGACTTAAGTGGCCTAGACCTAACTGCCTCATTATCAGGATTCAGGAACACATTCTGAGATGCATCTTAAAACAGGAGAAAAAATACAAAGAATTCTGCCCTGAACATGTATGAACATGGGCATGGCCATTAGGTGCCCATTCACACTATGCTTACCCTGAAGTCAAGATGACTGATAAAGAAAGATTAGTAACATCTCTAAACACAACTGCTGGATTCAAGCACCATAAACTTAAAGTGTATGTCCAGTTTCCAGAAGCTCTTCCTGACATAAAACCAACGAATAGTAATTATAATAATGCAGTAATAACACAGGCAGAAACATAAGATATATAGTTACATACTAGCTATTAGAACCTTTTACAATGTCATCAATTAATTCAACCTGTAATTGGTTTCCCAATATTAAAAGGAAAAAGATCCTCATTTGTCTTCAGTTCACAAAATAAATAGTCTTATATCACATTTCTAGTCTCCTTTTTAAGTTCTGAAAATAGTAATAATCTGTCCAGTACTCTAACACCATCGGTTTTAGGACCAGTACAAGGATCCAAAGATTAAAAACAATTTAACCTTTTATGTTTAAGATAAATCTTTTAAATTGTTGTCTCCACATAAATGATTTCAATTTGTTAATTTAGATTATATTATATTTCAGATTAGAGACTCCAAAAACTCCACTCATACAACCAAAAGATTTCCAAACCATTTTCCATTCACTTCTATATGGATAGCAACCATGTAATTTATGGTTCTGCTGGATATTATTGTTAGACTGAAATTGCAACTATTTACCAGTATCTTTTCTAACACATCGCTGAAGAGCAAGCTGGTAATCCAACATGTGAGATCCATTTCTTGAGAAGAAATAACTTAGTGATGAGAATAAGCCTGAAATGAGATCAATAAATATCATTGGTAGTAACAAATATTTAGAGCCAAGTCACACATAAAAACCATAACCCCAGACCTTCCAATGTTATCACTGACATGGCACTTATATGCGGTGCATCTGTCTCCAAGTCTGTAGCAACTTTGATTGCCTTGAATAAATTATCAAGTAGATAAATAGCACGCAAACAGAAGAATAATAGTATAATACAAATGTCAAACAAATGAGATACCTTGGTAGCACATTCTAGCAAGATAGGGAAACACTGTTTTGAAATATTTGCTTCTTCAAGCTCTCTTAAAGCCTTATCACCGGTCCAACTATACATATAGAAAGCTTGTCATTTAATCCCAGATATAATTCACAAGTTATGGGTTTTATTTTATGAGGCTCTAGCAACCAGAGAACACAACGGTTAAATAATTTTTCGAAATAGCAATTGAATTGCAAGTTTGCAACAGACGAAAAAGAATTTAACCACATAAAGCTTAAAGCAACCATTCAATTCTCAAATAATACTGTCATATGTGAACACAGGAAATCAAACAGAAACAAATAAGATCAAAGGATCAATTTCTTAGTAACACAAGAACTGGGTTTTAAAAAATGACAAAAAATTAATAGATAATTTCCTGAGCAGATTAAATAAATGGAGATTTACTTGGGAAAAAGAAAAGTGCATGTTCCTTATTATTAACAGTATCATCCCAACCCAAGTGGAGTCTCATTTTCCCAGTGCACTTTTATTCAGTCTGATTGTTGCAATTCCAATCAATTACTAACTGCATATAACACTATAAGGCATGTTTATATCAAATCTATAGCAAACCAACTTCTATAATACTAAGAATTTCTAGAGCCTCAAGATCCAAATTACAAAATGAAAAATGCATTACAAAATAATAATAGAGGCATAAAGAATGATAAAATCCTTAACTTACCAAGACACATAGTGCTGAAAATCACGTTTTTCTAGCTTGTTCTTCTTCCGTTCCATCCAACTAGTAAGGCCCTGCAAAAATGCTGCACTCATTAAAGATGTACAGTCACTGAGGATAAATTTATAGGTCAAACATTTCAAACCAAATATCTAATCCTATTACCTGTGTCATTTCATACAGCGGTTGGTAAATTTCAGCTTTAATAGAACATAGTTGTTGAAGCTCCATTTGTAGTTCTTTCAAAGGTATGACCATTTAGTTAAGCCTCATTATTAGTGACGACAAAAATAAAAGCTAAAATTATTGGTGACAATGAAATAAAAGCTAAAAGGTTCATCACATACTATCCACAACATCCTCTTCAATATCCACACTGCCAGCATCACGAGCAATGTCCTCTATGTTGCTGCAAAATGCAAGCATGTGAGGTCCATTTCATAGACAAAACACGAATAAACTACTACCAAACTAAACAAATTTGTCATTAAGCCCGACATTGGATTTGTATTGCATACAACTGATGGTGTGTCAAAAACATCTGGAATCCATATATTATCTAAAGAATATAATAAGCCAGTTCAATTTAACTGGACTTCTCAAACTATTTCATTGACTTGGCAACTAAATAGAAAGAGATGAGCAGCTCACTGAGCTTCATCAAGAATCACTATGGCTCCTTTAATATCCACATCCATTGCTGCCCGAATGACTGGATTAATGATGTAGTTATATGGACAAAATACCAACTGTGCATCGTCTGACATAGAACGAGAAGCATAATAAGAGCAACCTGAAAGTGGAGACAGCATAAAACTTGTACTTTACAAAGCTTAGCATAAACTTTAAAACAAATAAATAAAAGGCTAAAATAACAACAAAAGACCCAACCTTTTACCAATTGTCCAACTTTTACAAGATCTTCTATGTCATGTACCTCATTGCATCCTCCTTTATGAAGGGATGGATGACCTTTGACTTTATGAGC
This sequence comes from Glycine latifolia, assembly GCA_013407115.1. Classification (NCBI taxonomy): domain Eukaryota; kingdom Viridiplantae; phylum Streptophyta; class Magnoliopsida; order Fabales; family Fabaceae; genus Glycine; species Glycine latifolia. Next base: position 37,506,220 of record CM023954.1, read on the forward strand.
ATTTCTGCATAAGTGCATAGATGGTAAGCTTCTCATTTCAGTTACTTCAGGAAGAGTGATAAAAAAAATATATAGGAAGCATGAGTGGATAAGCATACACTCACTTGAATTCTGGACACCCTGTTGCCTGATCTTTCAATAATAGTTTACTGAGAATATTTTATGAAAAATATCAGTATAAATATTGTAATATGAGAACATTTTATGAAATATATCAGTAGGAAGATGGGGGGAAGAGATTCTCATAAGGTAAAAATTATCAAGGTAAAAGCAACCATTCATCATTGATGTTCTCTTTGCCCATTATATGTTTATTTGTGCAGTAATGTTTCCGGGATGCCTGGCAAAATAACAAAGGGAAAAATACTCAGACAAATCAATATTACTCTACTGTGATGTACAAGTGCCATCAAAGAAATGGATTCAACCCACCAACACAGCCATAGGAACCCTGTATGCGGTTTTCCGCAATTCACGAACCACTTGAGAAATTTGTGAGTGCGTTCTCCTTGTGCAATAGAACAAAATATGACCAAGTTAAGTGACGATGCCCATACTTTAAGATATAGAAAGCGGCCTTGAAAATCTGAAACCATCTAATCTAATTGTCTCTACAATATCCAGCAATGCTAATTGCTTGGAACCATAATAACAAAAGTTCTCAATTTTATAACCATGAATTACTTAGGGAACAAAAAAAAGGAATCAAATGATAACTCGACGGTAAAAAACCTACGAGGCATAATATATAGTGGGTGCTTCCTTTTTCTTCTGCTTCTTGTTGTTGCCCTCAGATTGCGGACGGTCCAGACTTTCTGATGCTAAAGGCAAGGAGAATTTGGTGAGGATAACAGAAACCAAATAAAGGAAATATGGCCGATTGGAAGAGACAGTTACCAGAAGAAAGTGGAACCTCGTCGGGAACAAAACCGCCGCCATAAGCCAGAGGATCGGCGGTTGCCTCATGTGCGGGCTTGAGGTGGCGTTGTTGAGATTTATAATGGTGCTGCCAAGCGAGAGAGGAACAGAGAAGCGAGAGGGACTTGCCAGTGCCGGTTGGAGACTCAAGCAACGCGTGACAATGGCCTTCTTTCTGAGCTCGATTAAGCGTGGAAATTACTCTACCCATAAACGCAAACTGAGACCCGTATGGCTGGTAGGGAAACTCCACTTGCAGACCTCCGATGTGGTACACATTTTTAGAGTTAGGGTTTAATGCAGAGATCATTTTTTTCTTTTCCATTCACTTCAGATTTCACAATGTCAGATGCTATGTGTGTCTCTATACTTTTTGTGTGCTGTATAAGTTTAGGCGGGAAACCAGGTTTCTGAATACGATTAGGCGGCTAAAGTTTCTGGTTTACAAAATATTCTCTTTTACGTTTACCGCTTGAATTTGTTATTTTATTACTAGTATTTTGTATTTTTTTTAGTTTAAATTTTGGAAACTTTTGAGGAGACCACTAAATTAAAAAAATATATATGTAAATTTATTTTAACGTCAAAGAAACTCGTTCTCTTCTTTTTTATTTGTGTTCTGCTTAGAAAGATTTGTCTACATGATTCAAAACTCAATTTACAATTGTTCCGTTTACGAGAAACAGAATGTACCCAGCAAGGTTTGCTAGGATTTGTTATGGGATCAAACTCTCCCTCTATGAAGATGCCTATGGAGATGAAGCACCCCCAGGAAGATGATCACTGCCGGAAACAACACAAGTGGTGTGCTGTGTGTGCAGTGTGAATGGAAAAGAGAGAGTTAGGATTGTTGTGTACCTTTTACCATGAATGATGATATATTTATAGTAAAATACCTGGATCCTGAAAGGATATTGTTGAGGCTCATTATCTTCTGTAAAGATATTCTCATTATCTAATATATGAACAGAATTGGTTGTAATTATATCTTCTGCTTTATCTTCTATCTTTTGATGGTTGCAACATTTAAATACTCAGCTGGGCCTATCCGTAACAACAATAAATATGAAAATCCTTCCCTTTCAAAGAGGGAAAGACAGTGTAGGTCTTCCACTTATTTTTCATTGATGATATTATCCTGGTAGCTAAAGTTACAAACAATCAAGTAGAGGATATTGATAACATTCTTAACCTTTTTGTCTTGATTTCGGATCAATTTGTTAATAGAGATAAATCTTCAATTTCTTTCTCTTCAAATGTTTTTCACACGCAAGTTGTTGTGCTTGGTTAAAGGTTGAACATTCCTTCCACGTATGATCTCAACACTTATACGGGATTCATGGTTCTTCATAAAATAAAATGTTATGCTCATTTCTTAGCCCTGGTTGACAAGGTAAGGAAAAAACTTTCTAACTAGAAAAGTAGATCTTTATCCATGGATGGTCGCATTACTTTGGCACAATATTACCTTTTAAACCTTCTTTCTTATTGGATTCAAGTCACAACTCTCCTAACTACCATCTGTTATGAGATTGAAAACCTATGTAGAGACTTTGTGTGGGGAAGTGATGGAGACAATCTCTAATTCATCTTGTCTTTTGGAAGATTATTTGCAAGCCAAAAGAACATGGTGGCCTTGGTTTCAAAAACATCAAAACTTTTAACCAGACCTACTTTCTAAAGTTGGGATGATCTCTTATTACTCATCGAAGTCCCCTTTGGGTGTGCACTCTTGAGGATAAATACAACCGTGGCGTTTCTTATATTCCCACAATTAAATCAAGCCTAAATCATGCCATATTTAGAAAGCTTTGGTCAACTATTGGGATGTTGCCTTTAACAACTTGGTATGATCTGTCAACGATGGAAATTACCAGGTTTTGGATTGACAAATGTATCACAGCCCTTGATTCTCTCGAATCCTTGGTGTTAAATGATGTCCCTCAACTTAAAAGAATATTTCCAATTTTGGCTTACTGTAATCCATAATTATTTTAGATAATCCAAACAAAACAATTTATTTAAAAAATAAATTATTTACTATACATATCTGAATATAAATTTATTTTCATAATCAATTATGAATATAGTTTATTTAAAAAAAATCCACAAATAATAAAAATATTAACTTTATTATTTTTTATGATTTTATGTTACAATATTTATTTATTAAAAAGTTAAAATATATTTTTCATTTCTATAAAATTATAATTTGTTAATTTTTAGCCTAAAGTTACACTTGAATAATTCTGAACTTACCTGACATTATTTTAATTTAAAAATGTAACTTTTATGTTAAAAATCACCATTGAATAAAAAATATAGAAAAGTGCAAGAATCAAAATACAATTCACGGTTAAAAATTGTCAAAAAATTGAAAAAAACGAATAAAAAATCCCCAAATTGAAAGAATCATGTTAAAAATTTCAAATTCAAGCCCAAATCAAGCTCAACAACCACAAAACCAATGAATCAAAGTTTTGTTTTTACAAATTTGAGAAAAACAAGAAAAACAAATTTTAGAAAAACGAAAAGAAAAAATGGGTAATCCTGTTCCCTATGGCTGGTGCGACTTGCGAGGTGTACGGTATAGGATAGATGTGATGTGATGAATTAAGGGGAATCTATTGAAGAGGCGAGTTAATCAGAAATCAGAATGCACTTGAGCGAGAACGAAGGGATAGAGGGGAAGGCCTTCGTGGTCACCGGTGGACTCGGATTCGTAGGATCTGGTCTCTGCTTGGAGCTCATCCGAAGAGGTGCCAGAGAGGTGCGAGCCTTTGACCTCCGCCTCTCTTCTCCTTGGTCGCGTCCTCTCAAGGACAAGGGAGTCCTCTGCGTCCAAGGTTAGCTTGCGTCAATTTCATTTCTTGTTTTTAGTATTTATTTATTTAACTGTTTCTGCTTCTGCGGTTGACTGAACAACCTAAACATAGGGGATGTTGCCCGCAAAGAAGACGTGGAAAGGGCCCTCCGCGGTGCCGACTGCGTATTCCACCTCGCGGCCGTCGGAATGTCCGGCAAAGAGATGCTCCAATTTGGTCGCGTTGATGAAGTCAACATAAATGGGACCTGCCATGTTATCGATGCTTGCCTCGACCTCGGCATCAAAAGGCTTATCTACTGTAGCACATACAATGTTGTCTTTGGCGGTCAACAGATCATCAACGGGAATGAAGCATTGCCCTATTTCCCAATTGATCACCATGTCGATCCATATGGCCGCAGTAAATCAATTGCTGAACAGTTGGTTCTTAAGAACAATGCCCTCACTTTCAAGTAAGTCTCACACTCACTATTGTTATGTTATGTGATTTGATATTACTCTATTAGATTTTAGAACTAGTCTGTAGTATCTGTCTTCAATTTAATGATACCCTTTCTTTCCCACATCAAGGAACGACTCCGGGAATCGTCTTTACACTTGTGCTGTTCGTCCAGCTGCAATCTATGGACCGGGTGAAGACAGGCACCTTCCAAGGATCGTAACCATGGCAAGGTTGGGTCTCCTTTTGTTCCGAATTGGCGACCAAACTGTAAAATCAGATTGGCTTTTTGTGGATAACCTTGTCCTTGCTCTCATATTGGCGAGTATGGGACTTTTGGATGACAATCTTGGCAAGGGAAAACGCCCTGTAGCTGCTGGCCAGGCCTACTTTATATCTGATGGTACTCGATTTGTTAATGTTTCTTCCAACAAAGTTACAAGCTATGCTGAAGGCTGAGTTCTGATTGACTCTTCTTTTTTCAGGCTCACCAGTCAATTCTTTTGAATTCCTGCAGCCTCTACTTAGGAGTTTGGATTATGGACTGCCAAAGACTTCCCTACCAGTCGACCGTGCTCTTGTTCTCGGGAGGATTTGCTGGGCTGTTTATACAATCCTATATCCATGGCTCAATCGGTGGTGGCTTCCACAGCCATTCATCCTTCCCTCTGAAGTACACAAGGTCAGTCAGTCAGTCCTTTTCTCTAATTCTAGCTAGCTTAATTGGAGCCTTCTCAGGTTGCATGCTTGAAAATTAGTAGCGCATGTGTTTTAAATGAGGATGCATAGATGACAGAGCAACTATCATGATTTGTGAATGCTATATTGTCTACTTCCATATTTGTTTTTCAACAGGTGGGAGTGACCCATTATTTCTCTTATCTTAAAGCCAAAGAGGAGATTGGCTATGTTCCCATGGTGACCTCGCGAGAGGGGATGGCTTTGACCATATCTTACTGGCAAGAGAGGAAACGAACAACTCTGGATGGACCAACAATCTACGCATGGTTGTTTTGTGTCGTTGGAATGATCTCGCTGTTTTGTGGTGCTTTCTTACCTGACATAGGGATCATGTCCCTTTTCAGAGCTACATGTCTATTTGTCTTTCGGTCAATGTGGGTGGCAAGGCTGGTGTTTCTTCTGGCTACAGCTGCACATATTGCTGAGGCCATTTATGCTTGGTACCTGGCTAAAAGGGTGGATCCTGCCAATGCAAGAGGATGGTTTTGGCAAACTTTTGCTCTTGGGTTCTTTTCGTTGCGTTTACTATTGAAAAGAGCAAGGAAATAGGTAAGCTTTTGCAGATTACTTGTACAATTAAAGTACAGGTTAGGAAATCAATACTGTTTTCTGTCCATTGCATGACAAAATGGAAACTACCATTACCAATAATAAATTCAACTATCTAAGCGCTATGAGATTCTTAATTGGCCTTATCAAAACTTGTCCATCATAGTGAAAGATGTCGTGTTTTATGATCAGCCTCAGTTTTTAAAATCATTGTTGCATTATGATGTCTTTCCCAACTCCTCGTACTGTTACTATGTAATCTCTCTTTCTGGGCTTCGGCCCCGTTGAAATCCAAAAACAAAAAAACTTGTCCATCATACACCGTTGAATGTAATTTATTGGATATATTAATATTAAGTTGAAGGTTTAGAATTAAATCAATGAATGATTACATATCACAAGCGAGAGATTGGAGTTTTTCCAAATTACTCGTACAAAATATATAAATTTGGAGATTCTGCAGAGTGATTTCCAACTAATATAAAGCGTGAGAAAAATCCTAGTAGAGGAATGGATCCTTCACCATGCGTCCTCATCTGTTGATGACCTTGGACCATCCCATATCGTTGTCCCGTCTCACGAGCGACAGGAAAAAAAATCCGATATTGCATATTTCAATTTTTTTAATTCGGTCATATTGTCTTGAAACTTATTTTGTTTTATCATTTGGTTACTTGCCATGTAAAATAGATTCTCATATTCATCTATCGGCATTATCATTGATGGTGGTAATGGTCTATAATTTATGTTTTTTTCATAATATTAGGAACTAAAATCGTGACTCTCTTTATTCTCAAGTTTTTTCCCCTTTCTTATAGACTAAACCTAATGACTAAAATGGATCATAGATATTATTATTTTTAAAAATGGTCCTATTTTGCCTTAAATCTTCAAGGAGAAAGCTTTATGACAACAATATTGTACTCAATCAACCAGAATTATCTCATGTGAGAATATTTGTTGTTTTAAACAACAAAAAAGTGGTCCTATTACCTTGAAACCATACTATTGAATCACAATTCTTTAATTGCCATGAAAAATAGTCTCACAATTTCATGTAACATTTTTTTTAACAAAATGAGTTATTATAACCAATGTTATTAGAATACAATGGATCATTGACTTGGTTAAGATATTGAATAAAAAAGATCACTAGTTAAATCACATGAACAATTACGTATACCATGTAAATTTTATACACTACATGTTGTATAAAAATTAATTTGCTAAATAAATAAATAAAAATCTTTAATAGAATAGTCAACTTAGGTTTATATTTGACAAAACTAGCTAAAAACGGAAAAGTTATCTTATTGAATCACAAATATTTGATAAAATTATCTATTGAAGTAGTTGAAAAATAGAAAATCATATAAATGATACAAATAATATTTTTTTTACCTTAAATATAAAAGATTAAAAAGGAAATCTAATAAATATTTAAGAACAAAAATGAAATAAATATAAAAAGTTCAAAATATTTTAAAAAATATTACTTCAAATAGTACATTTAATTACGTAGAAGTTACTTAAAAAAATTTATTTATCAAACAAACTTTTCAGTTAATAAAAAAAGGTAAAAACTAACTAAAATATATTGTCAAACACTTAATTTTATTATTTGAAAGATTAAAATGAAAATTCATTCTTTTACTTGTCATAAATATATTAATTTTATTTTGCGCACTAAAACTTTGTAAAATATTCCCTAACTCATAAAACAAAAATAATTACTTTTACATTAATTAAGAAAATTAATTATCATTTAATTTTATTAATCTCAATTCTCAAGTGAAAAAATAAGGTTATTCCTAAACTATCTTCCATTGGAATTTGATATAATAAAAAATAGAGTACTTAAAAATAGAATTATAATTAAACTAAGGATGTTTTATGTATTATTTTAATAGCATGTTTGGATTAGAATTATTTTTCTAGAATCAATTCAAAATCAAGTTGAAAGCCAAAACAACAAGTTGCTTTAATTTTTTCAATCTTTCACTATGATTTTGATACCAAAATCAATTTTGGTAACTATTAAAACGACCATCCTAGTCTATTGATATACAATAAAGAATTGTAAACGAGGATGATAAAACGACCATCCTCTACTCTGTTAATAATCAAGAGTGGTTAACGAGGATAATATGTTAACTAGTTAAACGGAGTGAATTTCCTTAGAATGACACGAAAAACACCCTAACTAGAAAGTAACTATGAAATGAATTGCAAGACGCAAGGCAACTTCATAATTCCATGAATCCATGAATATATGAAAACAGCAAAAATTCGTCGTCCTAAAACGTATTACGATAATCAAGGTTTTGTTATTATTGCTTTTAGGTGTATATGAACTTTAGGTCTCCTCCATGAATCCATGTTTTAAATGACCATCCTTCTCTGTCAATATAATCAAGAATTGTTAATCAGGATACTAGTGGTGGGGATTTCTAAGGTTCTAGTTAGTAATAAAAACTGAGTGGATTTCATTAGAATGACACGAAAACACCTTGACATTTTCATTAGAATGACCTAAAAAACATAGAAGTAACTGTGAAATAAATCCCAAGGGCAATCACTCCATAATCGTCCTAAAACGGATTAGGATACACGCTCGAGAGAAGCATAGAGTAAATTGGCAGTCATAAAATTCTACGTCCAAATCTTGGATCAATTTGTTCTTTCTAAAGGGGCCTCTTGTCCAGGTCATCAAAGTATGCATGTTCCATTGCTTTCTTTGCAGAAATCCTCTTGGAAGGTTCATATTTCAACATTTGCTGAAAAGAAAGAGAAAAATAAAATAATTAAATAAAAAAAACAACAGGATCTACATGCCAGATGACAGTTAGTTTAGGAGCAACTTACAGATAGCAAATCCAGTCCAAGCTCATCTAAACTTGGAACAGCCGTTGACAGACTTTGAGGGTTCCATTGAGGGTATTCATGCCAGTTCATTAGTTTACTCACGCCTGGCCACACATCTTCATTGGGAGTACCCAATAGCCTGCACTAACAGGGTAGAAGAGTATAAACAAAATGAAGCAATCTAAACAAGTGATACACACACAATACGTTAACATATATATATCATAGCGTCACCTGAATATATGCAGGAGTTGTTGCAGCTCGGAATCACCAGGAAAGAGTGCTTGTTTGGTGACAAGTTCGGCTGCGATTGAGATGCAAATAACATTGGTAAACCCTCAATCTCACATACACTTGAGGATGGCAAATAACATTAGTAAACCCTCAACCGCAAATACAATTGAGATGCAAATAACATTAGTAAACCCTGAACCTCATACACTAGAGATGGCAAATAACATTAGTAAAGCCTCAGCCTCACATACACTTGAGATGACAAATAACATTAGTAAACCCCCAACCTCACATACAATTGAGATGCAAATAACATTAGTTAACCCTGAACCTCACATACACTACAGATGCAAATAACATTAGTAAACCCTCAGCCTCACATACACTTGAGATGGCAAATAACAGTAGTAAAACCTCAGCCTCACATACACTAGAGATGGCAAATAACATTAGTAAACCCTCAGCATCACATACACTTGAGATGGAAAATAACATTAGTAAACCCCCAACCTCACATACAATTGAGATGGAAATAACATTAGTACACCCTCAACCTCACATACACTAGAGATGGCAAATAACATTAGTAAACCCTCAGTCTCACATACACTTGAGATGGCAAATAACATTAGTAAACCCTCAGCCTCACATACAATAATGAAATACCACATGGTTGTTTAATCAAGATTCTTATCCTTACCAAATATGCAGCCAACGGACCATATGTCCACCGCCATTGAGTAATGGGTAGCACCCAAGAGGACTTCAGGAGCTCTATACCACAGGGTTAGTATCTGAAAAGAAGAGAGATATTAACGAAGGCAGAGGAAAGCAAAAGAAAAATATTCAAGTAATCTCTCTGTCTTTTTTACCTCATGTGTATATTTCTTAATTGGCACGGTAAATGCTCGAGCGAGTCCAAGATCAGCAATTTTAAGCATCATGGTTTTTCGGTCCATCAAGAGATTGTGAGGCTTCAAGTCCCTTAATAAAGATTAAAGATACAGTTCACATCGGAAGGATGGTGTGAGAGAAATGAAAGGGAACTAGGGTTAACTACATACCTGTGCAAGATCCCATGACCGTGGCAGAAAGCAACGCCCTTGCAAAGCTGGTACATCAAGCTCTGCAAACAAATTGACAAAAAATGATTAACAAAGAAGAAGCGAATATTGAATATAGATAGACAGATAGAAAGAATTACTTTGATGGTATGGGGTGGAATGGTTTCTCCAGTTTGACGGAAAGAGCGAATGAATTTCTTTAGATCGGTGTCCATGTACTCGAAGACCAAGTAGAGCACTGTCTTCCCATCCTTGTTCTGACCTTGTTTGACATCCATTAACCTAACGACATGGGGATCGCGAGAGAGCATTCGCAGAATGGAAACCTCACGGAGAGTGGTGGGAGGGACACCTTCTTCGTCCTCGTGGAGACGAGTCTTCTTCAGAGCCACGATCTTCCCAGTGGCCTTCTCTCTTGCTCTGTACACCTTCCCATATGTCCCTTCTCCCACCTTTTCAAGCTTCTCGAATGCCTCCTTCGCCGATAACACTCCTGTCTTTTCCATTTCTCTCTCTCTCAATTGCATCCTTCGCTCTTCGATTCAATATAAAGGCCGTTGCAACATTTTTTAGTATAATAAATAAATCAGAAATTTAATCGTTGAGCAACGGACACTTGCTTTTTGAATTTCAATTCCCGCTCCCCTCCCCCTCCTCAACAGCAAATACGTATTTTTTGCTTTTCTTTGTTTCCAGCAAAATATATTCATTCCTATTTTGGGTAACTATAAATGTCATATAATAATGCTATATTAAATATTATATGTATTAAATTAGTATTTTAAATTGTTAAGAATGAAAATAAAAATAAAAAAATTGCTAAATATATTTGAAATTGTAAAATATATATATAATATACAACATATAAAAAATCTGGTAAATCTTAGAGTAAAAATAGTATTTACTATAAATAAATATATATCATTGAGGGTAAATTATGTTTCTATTCTCCAAATCTTTTGATTCTTATAATTTTGGTCTTTTAACTTTTTGGAGATTGGTATTAAAGTCTCCAAATTTTTTCCATCTAATATTTTGGTTTTCATTTATTTTATTTGTTAAGTGATAACGTAATATTGGTTTAATAAATTTATTATAAATAAAATATATATGATTAAGGGAGAAAATGATGAAGATGGTTATGTTTAGTGAAATTAACTAAAGTTTAGTAACTAAAAGTTAAAAAATTATAAGGATAAAATTACTTTTAAATTAACTGAAAAATATAAAATGACATAAAAATAATAAAATCATGATTTATTTTAAAAAAAAATAAAAAAATGTATAAAATATATTGAGGATAAAAATTAAATGCTACTTGTAGCATTTTAAAAAATGCTAAAAGCTTGTTTACCAAATACTTAAACAATTTTTTTGACTAATAAAAAAATTAGAAATGAATTGAAATGTCTTGTCAAACATAATCGATATGAATGAAGAAAGGGAGCTGCATGAGAGGCTAGGGGGGTGTTGTTTTGTAAGAAAAAGGAATGAGAGTCACCATGAGTATGAGGTGAAAATAGGTCAAACAACTTGTTAGGGGCCTATGGCCAGTTTATTAAAAATGTCAAATTTGAATTTTTAAAAAGTCCTTTTAATTAAAAAGGTGAGATTGTAGGCTTTAAACAAAGCACATTAAGCCTAAATAGTGGGCATATCTAAATTATAACTTATAAAATCATGTTTGATAATTTATAACTTATAAGATAAACATGTCTATTATTATTTTTTTACTTTTAATTATTTATTTTTATTTAATCAGGCATTGTATATAGATTTTTAGGCCAAACTATACCTTTATATAGGCTAGGTTAAGGCCTTAATAAATTATTTTTAACAGGTAACAAGTCGAATTTAGACTTAGTCATAATGATGCAGGTTAGGCTTAGATCCGCCAAAGCTTGACCTGATCTATTTTCACCCCTAATCATAAGTTGGTTTAATGAAAATAAGAGTGACTTTTTTTAAAACTTGAACAAACGTTGCATTTCATTCTTTCCTTATTAAAAAATTGTCCTCAAATTTAAATACATTATAATAATTGATTGTTCAATTTAGGTTAGATCCTCATCAAGTGTACTGCCTGGTGTAATGACTGGATTATAAGTTGCTAATCTGGATGCTTGATGTGTGTATTATATTAATTAAATTATATGTGTTATGTTGATTGATTAATTGTTTGTTTATAACTTGTTGTTTTGGTGCTTTTGTCTTAGTATGTGTGCCTGATGGGTATTGGACGTAAGTCAACTCTGTTGTGTTGTGGTTGCCGGCTGTGCACGTTAAGTGGACGTGCTGTGTCAGCCGTGTTTATAAGTAGCAGGTTAGCACAACAACAAGATACTCTTCCTCCTTCTACCTTTGCGTTTTCTCTGCTTTCTCTCTAAAACTCACCCAGAAACCTCTCGTTCTCGACCCCTTCTTTGTTACCTAAAATCTACGAGAACCACTGTAGCTGCTGCGGAGGATCCCGACGCTGAGAAGAACTTTGTGGTCGAAGCTGAAGCTTGGGACAAACACACTGTGAAGCTCGTGAATGAACTCCTGGTTAGGTAAGGGGAGTTCATCGTGTTTCTTAACTGCTTTAGGTACCACGGTTTGGGGCCCAAGGAGTCTAGCCGTGACGATAACTGCATGTCCCTGGTGTGTGTGTGTGTGTGTGTGTGATGTTTTTCCCAAAAAAGCTACGCCTTTTGGGAACGGGATGTGGTATGCCTTAGATCTGTTGAATGTTGTTTTGTGTTGATGTTTGGTGTTCTTGTGAGGGAGCAGATGTTTAAGAACTCCCCGTGCATGTATGAAGTTGACATTTTGATGCTGAAAGGCTTCTAAGACACTTGTGGAAGTGTTCGTGAAGGTGATGAGTACCGGGATGGGTTGGCCGGGTTATACATAGACATAAATCTCTTGTGTTTGATGTCGACTACCGGGATGGGTAAACCGAGCTGAGTGGGTTACGTGGCATGCATGTAGGACGTAACTTAGTTCTTGTTGGTGGACGTCCGTAGACCGGGTCACCTACCCGGCGTGGTTCCCTTAGAGTTATTAAGACTCGTTCCCTTTTGTTAAGGTATATCGGGTTCCTTACTTAGGTGATATGTTGGAGCTGTTGAGCTCAAGTTGCCTCACCAAAGAGAGGGAGCTACCGGGTTGTTAACTCAGATGAGCTCATGCCTTCTCAGGAGAAGAGCCACCGGGTTCCCCTACTCGGTTGAGTTTGTGTTCCTTCTTCTAGAACGATCGGGTTACATACACGTGTCGTCCCTAGGAGCTCATATTTCCCTTACACCCTCGTGTGGGATGGTAAAATACCAACCCGGGGTCTTGTAAGCGCTTATGCAATCGATTACATAGTGTAGAACCCGTCCTTAGAACTTTACAAGAAACCTAAGGGCCTCTTGACTGCCTTTGGCAAATCCTTGGCAAAACCCAACTGACCTCGACCGAGTTCTTCCGACCTCGTCCGTTTTTGCTATCCTTGCCTTCTCTTTACCCTCCGACCGATCCCTACAGACCTTGTCCGAGTTCTACCAACCTTGATCGACCTTGTCCGCCTTCATCCGACCTTGTTCAGAGTCTTACCTTGAGATAGTATGCCTAAGTGCCAACCCGGACACCCCGTACTTCACACTGGTTCACTCGTTTGTATATGTTTGTGTATGCGGTATATGATTACGTTGGTGGCATTCGAACTCGGCCTACGTGATGGCTCGAGATGAGGAATGTGTTTGGATATACATAAATACCCACGGGGGTGTATGGGGTTATCCTAGCCAGGGCGGGTTGAGCCTGGTTTTGGGTCATATATTGATGGTGTCATGGTGATATTTTATATATAGCAGTGAGATGCCGGAACTGGGTGGTGGTAAACCTTGTAAGAACCACGGTCAGTGCATCATTAAGCCCTTGTGTGGGCGGTAGCCGTGAGATGCTGGGACTGGGTGGTGGTAAACCTTGTGAGGGCCACGGTCAGTGCATCGTTGGGCCCTTGTGTAGGCGGTATGTTACATAGGGGGTGTATGACGGGTTACCCTTGCGAGGAATGATTGTGTTCCTAACCGGGTCATACATTGATGGTGCCCACGTAACATACGACATTTGCATGGCGGAAATGAGGTTGATGATTGGTTGTAGGGTATGGAGGTACTGGGGGACCATGTCTGTTGGGAACTCCTTCTGACACCCATTGGCTGATCACCCTGGGGGGTGATTCCTGTGCATGACAGAGTAACCTTGACAAGCTGCTGCATCATCTGACCACAGAACCCATTTTCGGGATGATACCACATTGCATAGTGAGAATTGAGTCAGGGGCATGCATCATGCTAGATTTTATGAGCTGATTTGTGAGATGGTTGTCGATGTTCGTGCATGTTAGTGTTTGATGAATGCTTGAAATGTTTGTATTGATATGTTGATGATCGTGTTGCTCCTTGACCGGGTTGTGCCATCTTTTGTTGTATTTTTTATTGTTGTTATTTAATATGATGAACTCACCTTTGCTTTGTTGTACCTTGTGGTTTGGTACCTGTGATGATCGCGCACCAGGTTCATGTGAACAGATGGGCAGTAGTAGGTGTTTTTGGGAGAAGACTGGGTTGTTTGGAGCTGCCGTGTTTTGTCGGGATGTCAATGGATATGATCTCGGGCAGGAGTTGCATTTTGCTATATGCATCCCTTGTTTTTAATGGATGCACTCTTTGCTTTGTTAATCACACCCCTGACTTCTATTTCTCTTTTACTTCTCCTTTCGTTTGTAAAACACTTGATGTATATTCTTTTTGAGACATAACTTTTGTACTTGTAATTAAATTATGTCTTGTAAGGGCGTACATACATTTGAAATGTTTATGAGTACCTAGATCTACGTGTATATTCTATGACGATAGTCGTTATATGCTCGCGAAAAAATTCATCACCATTTTCATAAGCAACAAAAGGGGTGTTCTTTTATTAAAATGAATTTATATCATGGTTATGAGTTAGTAACATAGTAGTGACGTGACAGGTTGTTACACCTGGTGTGAATAAAGTAAAAGGAATCATGAACATACTTTTGAAGCATCTGCACTTGAAAAACTGGATAGATCAAGCGAAAGGGCTAAGTGATAGGCCACTTGCCCCATTCTCTCTTGAATCTCAAAGGGACCTATAAAACCTAAGACTAAGCTTACCCATCCTATCAAAACATGTGATAGCTTTCATTAGAAACATAGGATAAAACACATGTTCTTCTACACTAAACTCCAATATTTGACATTTCTAATCTGAATAAGACATTTCTTTACTCTTAATAGTCACCAATTGATTTCGGATAAGCTTGACCTTCTCAACAACTTCTTGAATTAGATTTGGACCTACTAATATAGGCTCTTCAGTTCCAAACCACCCAATCGATTAACGCCTCCTATACAAGGTCTTAAATGTTGGGTAAAACTCGTACCCTAAAATAAATCAAAGGTGGGTTATCGTCAACCCTCAAATCAAATGCGGAAACGTAATCAATCAAATGCAGGAGAGTAGATATAGAGAAGAACACAATCAATATGTTTTACGTGAGAAAACCTTCCTTCAATCTTGGAGAGGAAAAACTCACAAGACACTGGTATAGAATCAAATATCCACTATAACAATAATGAGTTACAATGAATCAAATACATCAATGTGGTGGTACACTCAACCTCTCCAACAATTGTGATATACAAACTCTCCAACAATGGTGATAATCAAACTCCCTAGAGTGTTTCACTCAAACTCTCTCTAGAGATCTCTCAAATGCATAGCACAAGGCTTGCTCAAATCTACGGATTCTCTCACGCAGTCAAATGTCAAACGGGGAAGGTCTCTCACGCTTTCTCAAATTCTATGTCTCGAGTCACAGTCAAAGTCTTAACCTAATTCCACTCTCAACTAATGTATTTATAATTGGGGATTAGGTTTAGGGTTTAGAACCCTCAAATGGGCTTGGGCCAACGGTAAATGAGTAAGTCCAACATTAAAAATGCCATTTGAATACTAGACTCATTAATCCAAATATGCACTCTCCCAATATAATCCCAACAAATTAAAATTTAAAACAAACTCAAAGATAAGAGGGGTGACTATTTTAAAAAAAATACTGATTCTAAAAAGCCAAAAATTACTTTAAATTTTAAATTAAAATAATAAAAATATTAGTATATGACCTTCAATCATTCAAGTGTAGAACTAGAAGGTTAAAGAAGCAACTGACGTGAGATAATGAGTGGTGGCAGAGGCAAACCGAAGTAGAGGAGAAGGGGGGCAAGTGCCCACCCTTGAATTTGGGGCTGAAATTACCTATATACCCTCCTTTTTTTATGTTTTTCCCAAAATACCCAGGGCACAAAATATCATCCCATTTTTTGATTCCTTCCCCTTCTCTTCTTTCTTCTCTGGTCCTTGCTGCAGCCTTTTCTTCTCTGCTCTGGTCTGCTCGCGTGACTCCTCCGACCAGTGCCCACTGCCCAGCCTCTGCTCGCACCTCCTCTTCTTCGTTCTCTGGTCTGCTCGTGCCTCTTCTCTGCTGCCTTGCGTCTGCTCATGGGAGTCACGAGACTCACGACCAGTGCGGAAGTTCCTAGCGACCCAGCCTCTGCTTGCGCACCCATCCTCGTCGTCGGGGCTCGGGCCTTCCACTTCCAGACTTTAAGTTCCAACCTTTATCGAGTTCTAGGTTCACTTTTGGCCCCTTTGTGGTTTCTTCCAAATACCATTTTCAGCTTCATGTTCTAATTTCTAAACAATTTCTTATTATTATTTGTGTGTAAAATGCTGACCATTGTTTGACCATTGTTCTAAACACTTTTTCAGCATGAATTTAGAGTAATCTGTTTTGATTTTTCAGTATTGTTTGACCATTGTTTTTTGGGTATATATATATTAATCTGTTTTGATTTTTCAGCATTGTTTGACCATTGTTTTTTGGGTATATATATTAATCTGTTTTGATGTTTTAGCATTGTTTGACCATTGTTTTTTGGATTGTTTTTTGGGTATATATTGATTCATTTTTTTCATTTGCCATTTGCAATTTTTTAGGATGGAAAGGTATTTAGGCTCTTTTTTTACAAAGTCAATTGGTAGTACTAGTAGTGTTAAACGTCCTCGATCTGAATCTTCATCTATTGATTTAGTTCAAGATAAACAAAATGAGTGTTCAAGAAAGGAAAATGATTTGTATGTTCCTGACTCGGGTAAAAGACTTCCTATTGTGAGCATTGCAAAGAGTGGTCAAGAAAGGGAAATGATTTGAAGAATTTATCTAACGAATGGTCCTTGTCAACCAAAACTTGACAACTTTCCTCAATCTTTATTTGGGGGTAAGATGCGTAGATTTAATCGTCAATGGTACAATGAGTTTGGCACTTGGTTGGAGTATAGTGAATCAAAAGATGCTGCATTTTGCTTGCATTGTTATCTATTTAATTGTGAGCATGGTGATGGAAATGGTGGTCATGATTCATTTGCGAGAGAAGGATTTAGCAATTGGAAGGACAAACAACGGCTTCATAAACATATTGGGAAAGTTGGAAGCATTCATAAGTTGTGTTTCAGTGCTGCCAAAGATTTGATGAATCAAAATCAACATATTGACATTGTTGTGTCTGATATTTCTGACACAGCCAAACAAGATTATCGTATTCGTCTGAATGGTTCTATTCGATGTGTTCGATATCTCATACGACAAGGTTTGACTTTCCGAGGACATGATGAGACAAATGCTTCAATGAATCAGGGAAATTTTGTGGAGCTTGTAAAATTCATTTGTGAAAGCAATGAGGAGGTAAATAATGTATCTTTGAATAATGCCCCAGAAAATCTCAAAATGATAGCTCCCACAATTCAGAAAGATATTACTAATGTTGTTGCTAGTTTAGTTATCAGAGCTATTATTTTAGATATTGGGAATAATTTCTTTTCTATACTAGTTGATGAGGCTCGTGATATATCAATTAAAGAACAGATGACCATTGTTTTAAGATATGTGAACTGCAACAGTGACATTATTGAGCGTTTTCTTGGTCTTGTTCATGTTTCAGATACTACAGCTAGTTCACTTAAAGAAACGATTGAGTTGATTTTTGCCAAAAATGGCTTGAGCTTGACAAAGATTCGTGGTCAAAGTTATGATGGTGCAAGCAATATGAGTTGTCAATTCAGTGGTATGAAAAGCTTGATTTTAGTTGAAAATAATTCTGCTTACTATGTTCACTACTTTGCACATCAACTTCAGTTAACTCTAGTGGGTTGTGCAAAAAAGGTTTGCGCATTGACTGACTTCTTTAATTTTATACCGCTGGTGTGTAATACAGTTAGTGCTTCTTGCAAAAGAGAAGATATTTTGAGAGAAAAACAATTTGATGAGATGGTCAAAAGTATTGCAAGCGATGATGTTCAATCAGGCAGAGGCTTGAATCAAGAAATGAGTTTGTCACGACCAGGGGACACACGTTGGAGCTCACATTACCGTTAATTGGTAAGTCTGTATACATTGCTTGATCCTGTGCTTGATGTGCTAGAAATTATAAAAGATGATACAACCCTTATGCATGCAAAAAGCTCTGAAGCCTCTGGCCTTATGATGCATATGCAAACTTTTGAATTTGTATTACTTTTGAACATGATGATCAAGGTCTTAGCAATTTTGAATGCGTTGTCCCAAACACTTCAGAGAAAAAATCAAGATATTGTGAATGCTATGAATCTTGTAAAAGTTTCAAAGGTGTTATTACAGAAGACAAAAGATAATGGGTGGGATAATCTATTTCAGAAGACTTCTGCATTTTGTATCAAACATGATATAGATATCCCTGATATGGAAAATGTATTTGCATTACAAGGGAGAGCAAAACGTAGAGGACCAGTTACTCATTTGCATCACTTTAAGGTTGACATATTTTATGCAGTGATAGATACTCAACTTGAAGAGTTGAATGATCGTTTTAGTGAAGTTAGTTCGAATTTGCTGAAATGCATGGCATGTTTAAATCCGTGTAACTCTTTCTTGACATTTGACAAGAATAAGTTGTGTGAATTTGCTAGCTTTTATCCTTCAAATTTTGATTTGAATGATTTTGTCATGCTTGAATATCGACACGTATATTGTTGATGTGCAAAGTGATCCTGATTTCTTGAATTTGCAAGGAATAACTGATCTTGCCAAGAGGATGGTTGAAAAGAAAAAACATATTGTGTATCCTTTGGTTTATTTACTTGTAAAGTCAACATTAACTTTGCCTGTAACAACTGCATCTGTGAAAAGAGTATTTTCAGCTATGAAATACATCAAGACTGCACTTCGTAATCGGATGGGGGATGAATGGTTGAATGATTGTTTAGTTCCTTATATTGAAGAAAATGTATTTGAAAACATTGATAATAAGACAATTATGAAGGAATTCCAAAAAATAAGGCCTAGAAGGATGATATTGTAATTATTTTTCTGGATATGTATATGAACTTTTAAGTGCCCCCCCTTGATTTATTTTCTGGATCCGCCCCTGAGCAGTGGTGAGGGGCGATGCTTTCGGTTCATCCACATACAATACTAGTGTGTCCTTTGTCAGTTTCCTCTTCATCTTCCTGTTTTCTCAGATGCTCCCTTTGGTGTCGCTAATAGTCCGCTAGGGGAGTCGCTCTAGAGAAAAATGGAGGAGACAAATAAATTTGCTCTAGAAAACTCGTCTACATTTAAGGCCTTAGCCGACCAGGCCCCAAAGGAGAGGTAATCCCTCCTTGGCAAGCAACTATTACGTCACGGAGAGCAGTTTTTTGCATTTGTGAGCTGTGATGACTAATTAATGTTATCAATTCCTAATATGCATTTTCTTTTGTTCTGGTCTTCAGGGTATGGTTTTGATTCTACAACCATGTGTTAGGTAACCCCATTAGTAGTTAGTTACAATAGGTTACTTATCCATTTATTAGTTACACTTACTTATAACATAATTTTATATTCGAACACTTTTTAAAACCAAAAACATGACCAAAAGGAGCTTTATCTTGATCCAGTTTTATCAACAAGTATAGAGCTCCCTCCCAGAGGGAGCAGTGCATATTTCAGTCAAAGAATGAGGCCATATTAGCTTTCATGGTTATAAGATTATATACTTTGAAGAGAGAAGATGTTAGTTACCAAAATAATAATCTCCCTTAATTCGAGACCAGGAAGAACTCCCCAAGAAACAAAATGAAAAATAAACAAAACTAAACAAAAGCTAAAAGAGATAAACATAAAATTCAGATTTCATTCATTCCTGATAATAGGTGAAGAGGGGCACATTTATATAGTCCTAAGAATGTCAATCAATGGATAATAACTATCCAAGTGTCAACTGTTTGCTACCGAGCAATCACACAACAATCGAGATAAGAGAAAGAGAGAAAGGAAAGAAGAAAACAACACACAGAGTTTATCCTAGTTCATCTAATATGGACTACGTCTAACTATTCACTATATTTCCTCACACACTCGTACAATTACACTCAGATTACAAGGAGATATATAGGCTTAGAAGTGAAATGTAGGAAGACATTACAAAAAGAGGTTGAGACAAAAAGATGACTTGATTCGTATCAGTTTGAGGGGGAGAAACATATGCAGCACCATTTGGGTAATGAATAAGGGAGGATAGATGGTAACCTGACTAGCAAATTGTGCATTTCCACAACAACAACAAAAAACTGAACAGTTCACTACCATTGCCGGAACTGCAAGACATAGATACTCCCATGGAGGTGCATGGGTCTTGGGCTCTTGCATCTCAACTAGATAAAGAAACAGAGAAGATGGCTTGGGCAATAGAGGAAGGATGAAGGGACACAATTGGGATTTCAGAAGTTTGATCATTTTTTTAATCTCATGAACCAAGCCCCAGCCAGATTGAAACTGCTTCTTTCCTAACATAAAAGGTCAGAAGTAGCAGGAGGTAGTGAAGGACTTTAACGATCATCAGCTTCTTCCATTTGCAATAGTTCAATTCTCAATGGTGCTTTGGGTTCTTGTTAGCCATGCAGTTGCAAACATTGATGCTCTGTTATAGGGCTAAAAATTTAGGAGAAATTTGTGTTTGACCCAGGAGGGGTAGAGGCTATTTTGGGCTGCAAGGCAGGGATTGACTTGATCATCAGGCTTCAACCAGTTGGAACCTGATGGAACTTTGTTTGTAGCTGTCATCACTATTCATCTCAAGGACAAGGGGAATGTTTAGGGGGGAAGGGGGGAGTATTGTTAGGTAACCCCTAATAGTAGTTAGTTACAATAGGTTATCTAGTTACCTATCTTTTAGTCATAACTTATATTAGTGAGATAGTTATGTGAGATGGTTTGAAGAGGGCATGTTGCCTATAAATAAGAAAAGGGGTTGAGAGATGAGGGAGTCTTATCATTTGGGGAAGGTTTGTACTCTTAGAGACTAGAGAGTGGGGAGAGGTCAGGATCTCTTGAATACCTTGAGCACTAATGTAATTCATCTCTGGCTCTGTTATTAGAGCGTTGTACTAGAAAACAATTAAGAGACAAAGAGAGCTTCAAGTTGTCATTTCATTACATGATTATTATTCTCACTGTTGCTTGTGCGTTCAAATTTTATGCTTATTTTGTTAAAAATTCACTAATTTTCAGCTTTTGGTATGGAGAAGATCGGCCTCGTTGGCTTGGTCATATTGCATAAAAATACCCATCATATCTTACTGGAGAACTGCCCGGGGATTACGGTTTTGACATTGCTGGGCTTGGCCAGGATCCTGTGGCACTGCAGAAATACTTCAAGTATGTCATATTTTGAATTTTTTTAATGGAAGCCATTATGCATGTGTTATTGCTGCTTGTCGTGCATGATCATTTTGCATATGATGAAATATTTGATTTTTATTTACTTATATATATTCTACACTATAGAAAATATAAAATATGTTAATTCTTATGATATACCATGGACAATAATTTCCTTTTTTTCTAAATAGTTTATCAATAATGTGAAGTGACTGTTCTCAAAATTTTGACAGAACATATAATATAAAATGAAAATGTTTATTAATGATATCTTTATATTGTGTGAAGCTTTCTATATAATCATTTTAACCTCTTTTATCAATAAGCTTTGAGATATTGCACGCTCGGTGGGCTATGCTTGCATCTGTCGGTGTTCTGATTCCTGAAATATTAGACCTATTGGGAGCCTTTCACTTTGTAGAACCTGTGTGGTGGCGTGTTGGTTATTCAAAGCTCAAGGTTAGTATGTCTTGTCTCTTTAACCATCTTTCGTGCAGTCTTGTTTGTCAATTTGTTGAGTTTTATCACTCAAAAGTTTGTGCGATTAAATATACAATTATTCTTCATTACCCACTCCTTGCATATATTAATTAATTAATTGAAATGTTGGTCACCAATTTGTTCTCCATAAGTGCAGATGCTCTAGACATGGCTAAATGGCAAGTGAATATTCCCAGATGGGTCCTGATAAATTTCTTTTAAGTTAAAAATGTTGATTATAGATTTTGGCATATTTTCTATCTTGTAAAAGTTTGTTTGATCATTTTTTTTTGGTTCGCCTCATGGACAATGTGTTTTGTTATTGATGATATTGATAACAACAACAATAATACTAATATCATCATTAATAATAATAATAATAATAACAACAGGCTCTCACTTTGTAACACACTATATGATCATGTTATTACTAAGTGGTGACGTGGTGTAGCATATATGATTTCAGATTTGCAACCAGGTTGTACTGCATGAACTTTTCCATTTTAATTCTACAATTGGAACATGGTCTGTAATCCTTCATATGTCAAGAGACACAACATAATGCAACTATAAAATTTGAAAGTTAAATTCCTCTCCTACACATTTTATATTAGCTAAGATCAAAAGTTTCAAATAATCGGAGCTGCTTGACTACACAACTTGTTTTTTTTGGACAGTCATTGATGTCTGCAAATGATGGCATTTATACTAATTAGAGATTCTTAAACAGTTTGGACCGTAACATGCTAGATATTGTGGGATTGAGGCATTAGAGCCTGTGAATATATCTGCCTGGTGATATAAATTATCCTGGAGGAGCTTTGTTTGATCCCTTGAATCTGTCCAACTATCCCGAAGCTTTTAAAGAGCTGAAGGTAAAAGAAATAAAAAATGGACGCCTGGCAATGGTTGCTTGGTTAGGCTTTTACGTGCAGGCAGCACTGACGGGCAAGGTCCTGTAGAGAACCTTATTGATCACATCTCTGATCCTTTCCACAACAACTTGCTGAGCTCCCTCAACTTCATTAAACTAGTCATGTAATATCAGAAAGGGATTTACGTCCATTCGGTTCCTCTTTTCTACGTTTTGCCGAGGGAATTCTGGTCAGAATGGTATAGCCATCAGCCATGTACCCTTCGCATTCTATAGTCAAATCTCTGTATAAAAGAAAATATTCTTAAGAACTACAAATAATTATGTCATTCTATTCCTAAAAACACCACAATTACGTCACTCAATCCTATTTCTAGTTTACGCTCAATTTCCTAATCGTAATGTCAAGCCTAGACCAATTTCAATAGTTATTTGTTGATTTTTATTGTAGATATTTGAAAAAGTTAAAGGCTCATTAATTAATTTTATTAATATATAGTTTTTCAAATATGGATTTAATTTACATTAAAACATGATTTTAATTTACATTAATATGCAATTTTATTTGTATTTTTGTTTGAAAATCTACCGAAATTTTTTCGAAAACCCTCCTTCTCTCTATCTTGATTTTTTTTGAGTTCTTGGATTTATGCAAAAAAAAGTATTAGTTTGCTAATTTTGTTGCCCCAAGTCCCAACAAAAGTTGGGAGGAGTCTCATAAATCCTGGAAATTTACCCAGTACATGATTAAGTCCTTGACATTATTGATTTAGGTTATACCAAATCACAACCTTCTCTCGAACTCATGTAATCAATTGATCACATGCAAATTAGCATGTGCCATTAGTAAAGAAAACCAATTAAATGATCTTAAAATGGTTATGATTAGTATCTTACCTTAAGCTCTTCACATTGTTATAGCACAAATCTCATTTGGTGGTTACTAGTCAATTTTTTTTACCTTGGGTGAAACTTTAATGTCCTATTTTAATGTCCTATTTTACTATTTTCCCGTTTGTAAGGTTCAATAATGATGAGAAACTTTGCTTCAAAATTATTGAATGAAGTTAATTTGTGAGAAAATAAATTCAAGACAAAATGAGTTTCAGGATGTAATTACTCATCCTACACAATTTTTTAGGTTATTAATATTGGTATAAAGTATTTATTAACTTTGTTCATAATTAATTTCCGTTAAAAAATCTAAATGATTAGATGATGTCTTTTTTCACTTTTTTTTTTCATTTAGAAGAACTCAAATTAAAAATCTTATTTAAGAGAATCAAATTGATATGATGAATAATGGTACTCCTTCATTTTAAATGAGAGATTATATTTTGATAACCAAAATTTTAAACACTCAATCAACAACTCTTTTTTCTATCTCTAACTTCCTATTACACTACATCATCAATCAAATCAATCATTTCCTTCATTTTTTCCTTTCTCAAGTTCTAAAAGGTTGTCCAAAAAGCATATTGCTGCATGTAGTCACTTGTTCAAATATTATAATAATTGTACATTTTCAATAAGTTATTTTTTTGACAACAGATACTCCAGGAAGAGAGTAATTACATCCTCAAACTCATTCCCACTATTACGAATCAAGAAAATTCCAAATCCAGTCAAAACAGACTTTTTTTAATCACCATGCCTACACCAATGCACTAAAAAGAGTTGAGGTTTGTGTAAAATTTGTATGCCCTATAAGTCGGAACATATGCAGGTTGATATACTACCTGTTGTTTAAAATCAAACTTCATTCACTTTAAACATTAATCTGAACTCGCTTGAAGAAAGAGACTACAATCATTGATCAGTAAAATCTGGTCAAACACGATCGGTTAGATCTAAGTTAGGTCATTCCATCTATTAGACAACCCCAAGTAAAGAGTTTCTTTTTCTTTTCTTTTCTTTTTTTTAAACGAAGCTACAAATTAATACACAGATAACAGACAATCTGTTCTCCACTGATTAATTCTTAGTGTCATAAATCACATTCCCTTTCCTTCTCGTAAGCTTCTTCCTCTTCTATAGTCAACCTCAGCATCAGAGCATGATAGCCCCATCTGATATTTCCTGCAGATTCTGGAAGATTCCATTTTTGAGAATATATCCTCATCATCTACAAGATTACGGTTCTCTGGTGTACTTAATCCAGAGTTTTTGCTACAATGCCCTTGTGATATATGATCTGACATGCAAGAAAGAGCATATTTGCTTACAAGTAGATAAAGAAAACGGCATGAAAAAAGTAGAAGCAAAGACAGAACATCCTACTCGTTAGAATGCATACAATCACTCTCACAAAATTACCCTCCATATTTTTCAGATAATAAACAAATATGAACAATGCCTTACATCTCATCGGACAAAAAACACATTAAAAGTACAGTACAGCACAGCGCACCAAGGCTCTAGTTATAGAAATTATATTATATATAATATTGAAACCAGATTGTAATTAATTTAGAAGCGAGCTACTCTATTTTCTTTTTTTTTGTTTCCATGATATCTCAAGATGCAAGGAAACAAATCAACATTTAGACCAATTATTTACAGCATACCTTCATATCCTGGACATATAGGGGCCTGATTGTGTGCTTCCTTGCCTACTGGACCTGGATCTGATCTAAGACTTTTTAGACTCTGCAATGCCACCTGTGTTTCCTGAGCTTTGAATCCTTTCATTAGTGAAGGCTCTATGCTTTCTTCCATTGTTGACTTGTCAGAAGCAAATGGCATCATGGTAAATGAGTCCTCCATTACATCAGAAATTTCCACATATTGACTGGTAGATATAATCTCATCTGCACTGAAGCCAAAGGATGCTCGGTAAGCTTCTATTTCTTCCACATCTTGCTTAGGACTTCTAACATGCCTACTCTGATGTCCAGTTCCACCATTAGATTGAACATCTGAATCTTTTGAAACACTTAATCTCCCACCATTATGAGGAAATGGAGGATTTTGGTCCAAATAGAATTGTGCATAGGTAGCAGGGCAAAAGAAATTTGTATCTTGTGATGCCATAGTGACACCATTTGTGTCATGCCCTGACACCCTCCCAGACCCAGTTCTCTGATATTTTCCAATCTCGGGAGATAGTGATGAATCCCACTGTGGACGGAATTCTCGTTCAGGAAAAGAAGATGATAAACAGTCACCCGAGTTCCTTGATATTGGAGATATAAGGCTACTGGCAGGACTTCCAGGGTAGAGTGAATATGTAGCTTGAAGATCATTTGCAGTGATGTAGTTACCCTTGTCACTGTTTTTGAGATCCACTGAAGATGAGAGAAAATGAGCAAAAGGTACATCTGGGGAAGAGGGAGTTGTTAAATGAGCCAGCTCAGGTGGAGGAGTGAGAGGAGCAGTAGATGGTTCAGTAGTGAAATTTGAAAAGACTGGAGGAGACACCAGCTGCGTTTCATGAGCATATGGTCCAGTGGCAAACATTGTAGATGAAGGACCACCAGGTGAGTTAGCAGACAAGGATAAGAAACAACTAGGTGATTGTGCAGTGGAAGGAAGGGCAGAATGTGTGAAGGATGCTGGTGAAGAAGGTGGGGCTAAGAGAGAAGGAGCTAGTCCCGTGGCTTGATTGGTCAACCCAACCACTTGAGGTCCATTTGGCTGAGAGGCTGGCCCACTACTGTCAGGAATGCGAGATGCAGGTACAATGCGCTTCCCACCTTTCTGTGAACTAAAACAAGAAAATGCACCCCAACATCCTCCCCATCTCTTTCGCTGTCAATGCAAGTGAAGCAATACAGATTACTCGAAGGAAAAAGGAGATCAATAAGAGGTAGATCTGAAATGAAACAATAACTATTGATAATTCTTTTTGAAATTTTAAATATTTAACAAGAATCCGACCTCCCAAACATCAATAAATATTTCGTCATATTGTTACATAACCTTTAGGGATGCCAAGATAAAAGGTCACACTTGGTAATCACAACATATCTTTTAGGATCTAAGTTTTTAAGTGTGATATTTTTTATTTAATGAAAACTGTTAAAGGGATATCTAAATTAACATCACATACATTCCAAAGTTAAGTGACCCAGTGTCCTTTTGGCTACTTGATTCTAGTAATCTCACCCTAAATTTATATACAACAATTTGGCTGTTAGATTTTTCTGGAGTTTTTATTTATTTCCCTTCAATTTTTAAACCGCTATCCTAGTCACCAGTAATTTCTCGTTTATAGATCCAATTGTAAATCTAAAACTCCCTATGGTTAAGTCTTTCACTTGGAAATTATAGTTAATAGCATTAGCACAAATGGCATGCTCCACTTCCAAAATTCTTAAACTTCACACAGCGCTTTTTCCAAATGAGCATCAAGTGGCACAGTTGTAAGGAAGCAACCCAGGAGTAATTTCTCATGATACATTTGAAGGGTTTTGGCAGGAAAAAGGAGGCTATAAATATATGGCAATGGAGGTTTATGCAGCCCTACAGTGCATTCAGTCCGAAAGAAACGAATTCCATATTTTCAAAGGTCTCTCTACCCTTCTGATATGTTATACGGTTTTGTTTTCGGCTTTTCTTGCATACAAAATAAACAGAGGGATTGGAAAGCTATATTGGTTTTTTTAGCTATTTTCATTTGGGTTTGATCTTGGCTGTTTTCTCTCTTATTTTTTTCAATTGATACCCTCTTTTATCAACAACAAGAAGAGAGGATGAGACACCAACAGAATCCACCTTGCATTCATCTTGAAAACTTGAATATCACTAAAATTCCGGCAATTAAATGAATGAAGAAATAAAATCATAAAAAAAATTGGAAGAAAACAAAAAGCACTACCAAAAGTTGCAGACCAATATAAGGAAATTTTAAGAAAAGCTTGAATATTTTTACAGCCCAAATATATTTATGTAATATAATCATATTCCTATATAAATAGAATGGTGATCCAAATTGAGAACTTTCAAATTATCAGAAAAAGTTCACTTTTGGTGTTATGTAATTTCTGCCAATTATTAATGTGTTTGCTATTCTCAAGGACATTTAGCAAAAATTAAGCTTAGATTTGGCTTGAGTTTTCAGTGTTAATATATACCACAAGACTAGTTAGTTTTAAAATGCTTTCTCAAAATGTTTCATTCCTGGAAGGAAATAGTATAAGCATAATAGTATTTTATTCCTCAATCAACACAACCCTATCCTATTTAATCCACCAATCTTATGCAAAGCATCAACCTATTTAATTCCTATAAAATGCTAAATCCAAGTACCATACAGTATAACATTGATAAGACATACTATCTAAGTAGTAAATCTGGATAGTGGCACATAGCGATCGACCCCAAAACCGCTAAAACAGGATAGCAGATAGCAGGATGACAGCTATTCTGAATACTCTCATTATTTAATTTATTATATTATATGTTATGCTTTATTTAGTTTTTCATTACTATTATTATTTAGTAAATTATCCCATCTTGTTTAATATGACTGCTTAGTTTATCATATTACATATTATGCTTTATTTAGTTTATTATTAATATTATTTTTTAGTTTACTAATTATATGTTATAATTCCTGAAAATACTAAAAAAGAAAAATAAGAGAAGTTAAACTGGATTCAAACTGAAGTCCAACAAACCAAAACAAAAATCTTGACACAATTCTCAAATCTGATTTAGATGCTGAAAATAATTCCTGAAAATACAAGCAGTGTGTTCAAGCCAAATAAATTACAGAGCAGTATAGTAATGAGGATAGTAGTGGCTTCTTGCTAATAAATGTTAAAAGTATAAGATTCTTCTAGCCTCAATCTACATCATATATACTTATGAACAAATATATAAACCATATAACAGTACTGGTCCACCATTTCATGCCTGAACAAAATTAGGCGTTCATCTGGCATAACATTCATCTCATAATGAGATTTACCATATCCACATGGGCAAGTTGTCAAACTCAAGATTATACATAAACTCATGAACGCGACTCGAAAACCCACAAGAGTTTACCTAATATAAAAAATAATATTAAAAGTTCTATAATGACATATATGTAAAACAAAATACTCTTTAACACAACAATAATACAACATCTCAACTTCATAATAAAGCTAAGAAGTAAACCACAATAATAAAGTATGATAGTACATTAGTACTAAATAAGATCAAACTACATAAATAACAAATCATATACAAACTAAAAAACATAAGTTACTTAAGTCAAAAACATTTAAAAAAGGAGTTAATTTTTTCAAATCATTTGAGTCCCGATAAAACAATGTCACTCTGGGGTCAATCGAGGGCAAAAATTATATTTGATTCCAGACTCACTGACTCGCTTCTTGACTCTAGAGTTTATCCAAGTTTATCAGAAAAAGAGTTTGATAACGAGTTAGCTTGCTTTCTCTAACTAGACTCGTAAAATCGTAAAAGTTCAAGAGTCACTTGAGAGTTTGCCAAAACTTATCCACATGGGAATCCAGGCTGTTAGGACATGCCACAAACCCACACACACAAAAGAAAAAAAAGAGAGGGAAAATAGTTACTAATAGTAGGGATTTTACTTTCTTATTTCTTTTGCATATGAATTATGAGACCCTTCAACATAAAGAGCTTTTCAAATCAAGGTTTACATAACAGAACATAGCATAAAGACAAGCGTGTATGTATGTGATACTACAGATCCAGATTTTGACTGAAAAATTGAAATAAAACAGAAAAAAGAAAAGACCGATTGCTCGAAGAGAAGTAAAGTATACCACACTTTGTGGGGTAAGATTTGAAAACTAATAGTTTAGCCATCAGATCGTTCCAAGTTTAGTTCGGGCGGGTTTGAAATGACCCACTAGGTTTCGGACAATGGGAATTATTTGTCATCCATAATGTTCTCGAAGACTAACAGATGCAAGTGAAAAGCAATGGCTGGCGCCCAACATGTAAACAAAGTTACAAATGCAAGCAATTATCATCATTTGACGTGAGATCTGAGTGCTTAAATAGTGAAAACAGCAGCAATAAATAAACATCAACCGAAAACAAAGAAAATTGGTGTTAGGGTATGTACGAGGGACCTCAGATCTAACACGAAAAACCCTTGTCTCGGTAGCAAATAATGTATAGAAATGAAATTTGTAAAGAGTAATAGAAGGATGCATGAGATTGAGAGAGAGACTGAGAAAGATACTCTTTCGTGCTGAGGAAATCGATTTTGCTCGGACCCCATTAGATTAGATAGTAGCTGTTGCACTCTACTGCTAGAACTGTCAGGTCAGGTGTAAACCAAGATCCTTCTCACATTTCTTCTTCACAAGCTGACACCGCATGGACTTCTAACTTCTTCTTGATGTGAAGAGGGAGGGAGGGAGAATATTAATTAATTAATTTATGGCAGCAATCAAAGGACAAAGAAAGACAAAAGCGAAAAAGATTCAAGTGTGATGAAGATAGAGAAAAAGCGACGGAGAGGCCGGGACAAGGGTGATACTTTATATTATTAATCACTGGAAAAACACGCATACTGTCCGCATCAAATTAAAGAGTTTAATTATCCAAACAAATTTATTTTATACGGTTAAATCATCTTCAGTCATATCAATTAGTTGAACTTAAAAAAAAACGTACTTAAAATTATTTCTAATATTTGTATCAATTAATACCCGAACTATTCACCGTTAATTACTAATGTCAAATCATTTGGTTTCATATTATATCATGATAATTTTAAAGAATTACTGATAAATTTATATTAAAATAATTTCTTAAAAATTCATATCTATTTTCATCGTCATACTTTAATGAAGGCGAAATTTCGATCTAAACTTTGTCATACCTATCTCGAAAAATTGATATTCGCTGTCGAACTTATTCCAATTCAATAAGAGATCTCAATATTATGCCTTGAAGAGGACTTGAACCTCCACGCTCTTTAGCACGAGATTTTGAGTCTCGCGTGTCTACCATTTCACCACTTGGAATATCTTGGCAAGATCAAGGTGATTGTTGATGATCTTGTTTCAATTGATGATATCGCAACCTATCACGAGCACATGGACTCCATTCTTGAAGGTTTTCCTAGGGACTTTGATTTTGTTATTGCTTTGTAGAGAGTCGTCTTCCACATATCTCCATTGAAGAAGATGAAGGTTTAATCCTTGCACAAGAATTGTGTCTTAAAAAATATGTCAAATTCAGCTCGTTGAGTAATTCCTTCGCCACGTCAATGAATCTTACTCATGGAAACTATTCGCAATCCATGAATGATGATGATGTTGTCTCTAATTCTTCCTCTAATTCCAATATAACATATGTGAACCAATATTCCTTTAATTCCAGGGTTTTTGATGGTCGTAATAATTGAGGTAGAGGTGGCTTCAACCATGGTGATGGTCATTGTAAGGTTTTGGGTATCCACGTTGGCACTTTAATATAATAGTACTACAATTAGGAGGTAGTTGTGATAATGACGACCCTGCAACAGATATGGGTTTGCGTTTCTTAAATTGAGTCTTGACAAGGAACCCGAATTAGTGTGACTGGGTGGACACTTCGGAGGGTAACAACACCTTTAAGGGGCAATGCTGACGTGGAGGAAAGGGTGCCAAGGTAGGAACCCGCACGAGGTCGGATAAGGTCGAACGAGGGCGGAACCTTGGACTTGTAAAGTGCCAAGGTAGGAACTTGAACAAGGTCAGATAAGGTCGGATAAGAGTAGAACATTGGACTTGTGAAGCGTCAAGGTAAGGACCCGAACGAGGTCGGATAAGGTCGGACGAGGGCGGAACCTTGGACTTATGAAGTGCCAAGGCAGGGACTCGAATGAGGTCGGATAAGGTTGGAAGAGGGCAGAACCTTGAATTTTATGAAGTGCCAAGGACGGGTCCCAACACTATGCAATCGATTACATAAGCGTTTGTAATCGATTAAAACAGATAACACTTGCTTGATATAAGGTAGGCTTTTGAGGGTGATCTGAACCCAGCAGCGAGTGTGTATGACTAGCTAGATTTTTGACATTTGGCACTTTTGACGCGTGTGTCACGCGCCAGGGTCATTTAAATAGACCACTTCTCTTCTTTTCGACGAAAAAAATCACTATCGTCTTCTTCCTCTCTATGTTTTCTCCATCTCCAAGTGAGAGAAAATTCATAGCCACTCATCCTTAACCAAAACCCTTTGCATGCAATTGAGAAGTTGAAAGGAACCACCCCATAGCTAGGTTCCAACCTTAGTTTCTTCTGAAGACCATCAGACGAAGAGATCGTCCTCTCCAAGAACTTTTGCAGAGTTTCGACTTTAAGGGAAAAAAGGCTTTTTAAGGACATTCGAGCTTGAAGAGACTGTCCTATAGCCTTCCTGGAGGTTTGAGAAGAGCGTGATACAGAGGATGTAGGTGGTTGTGACCACGAGACCGGGAGAGCCAGTTTAGCACTTGAAGCAGGTAAGCTCTTTGTTCTTGGGAGTTTTTCCCTTGATTGTGTTTCGCCATACTCCGAGGGAGTGATGGTTATTGTATGTCATGATGCATGTGGTATTGAAATTGTGTGTTGCTGTTTTCTAGTTGAGAACATGTATATGATATACACCATGATGATATGTTGTATGATTGATGAGATTCTCTGGCCAGTAGAATAGACTAAATATGGACTTCCCTTGGAGCCAAAGTCATGTGGAACAACTCTAAGTGATCAATTAGTATATATGAAAACCCTGAGAGAGTGTGCCCTTAAATGAATGATCCTCTCTTGGAAGTGTCATATACGTCCGAGCAGACTCCTGAGAGAATGTGCCCTTAAGTGGATGATATTTCTCAGGCAGTGTCTGCGGAAAGTCCTGGAAGAATGTGCCCTTAAGTGGATGATCTTCTCTTGCTATATTTGTGTTGTTATATATATATGATGCGTTTTATGAAAATCGGGATGGCTAGATTATGTGATGTCTGTTTTGATGCTATGTATCGTGAAAAGTGAACCCGGGGAAAGAGAAGTCTCCAAGGACCCGGAGTTTACTGAGATTTATATCTCACCCTGGTTGGGGATTATATGTCTTTGCAGGTGATGAGCAGAGAGAGGATGGTGGATCTCGAGGCAAGAGGTCCGGGTAGGGATGCGACCGAGGTATTTCGGGACAAGAGACAGAGCTGGGACAGGGTCTTTAGTGAACCTCAGTCTTAGTTTTCATTTTGGAGATCATGTTGGCTCTTTATTTTATTATGTACATATACTTTTTGTACCCCGGCCCTGAAGGGAGAACACACCTCTATGTATAGTGTTGTATTTTCTAGAGTATTTACCATACGTAATGCATAGATGTTGTTATTATGGACATATGATGACGTCATTCTTATTAGCTGCTTCCTAATTAATTATCTTTAATTAATTGCTGCGCTTAATGACCATAATTGAATGTTAACAAACCAGATGCATACGAGACATTACAGTCGTAGTGGTGGCCACAGAGGTTGAAGCTCATTCCAGTGTCAAGTGTGTTTTAAGTAGAACCATACTACTCTTACATGTTACAACCGATTCAACCCTCAATATCAGGCCTTCAACAATAGCAACAATGGCATTGGTAATCGTTCCAATTGGTCTCAAAATCAGAATTGGAACAACTCATGTAGTTCTTAGAGGCATTCACAACAACAAAATAATAACCCAGGATAGTCTTAGAATTTTGAAAATCAACCTCCTCAAGCCATGGTAGCCAATTCTAATGCTACTTCTTCATACTCTTGGTTTCTAGATTCTAGAACTTCATTTCATGTGACTAACAATTCTCATAATATTCAGCAAAACTCACCTTTTGAGGGTCCTGACCAAATCTTTTATTTGTACAAACGAGGCCTAAAAATTTCAGCATCTAGTTATTCCAGTTTCCCTTCTCCTTTTAATCCAAATATTAGTCTTGATCTTAATCATATGCTTCATGTTCCTCAAATCATTAAGAACCTCATAAGTAAGCAAATTTGGTCATGATAATTGTGTTTTCTTTGAGTTTCATGCTAATTGTTGTTTTGTCAAATCTCAGGATTCCAATTAAATCCTTCTTCAAGGTGATGTTGGACCTGATGGTTTATAGCAGTTTCCTAGTCTTAAGCTCTACTAAGTTATTGTTCCCCCTTGTATAAACACTACTTCTGCTTTTGATTGTAATAATGAAGTGCCTAATTATGCATATACTTGTTACCTTAGTCTAGGGCATCGAAATTCTCTAAGTTTTAAATCTTGTTCTCAATAATTGTAATATGAAACTTTCTATTAAGGATGATATTCCTTTTTGTTTTGCTTGTTTATGGGAAAATACATCGTTTACCTTCTCATACTTCTGAAATTGTGTATCAATCTACTTTGGAATTAATATACAGTGATTTGTGGGGCCCCTATCTTATGGTTTCACATTATGGTTTCAGATATTATATGTCTTTTGTTGATGCTCATACTTGTTTTACTTCGTTATATTTGCTTAAAAGTAAATCTGATGCCTTAACTATTTTTAAAAAGTTTAAATCAATGGTTGAATTGCAATTTGATAGGCATATTAAGACTATTAAAACAGATTGGGGGAGAGAGTTTCGTACTACCTTAATGAAGTAGGCATTCATCATAGACTTTCTTGTCCTTATACCCATCATAAAAATGGTGTGGTTCAACGTAAACACAAACACATTGTTGAACATTTGAATTCCGTGAAAGGAAAAATCCTTTGTGAAGGGGAAATACTTGGAGTTTATCTCCTATTTTTTTAGCTTTTCTTACTATTCAGTAAAATTTCTTATTTTCTTCATAATTTCAATTATTGTTCCTAACACTCTTTCTCTTCCATCCCACTTCCTCCTATTATCTTCATCATCTCTTTCTATCTCTCTCTTCATTATACCATGTATCACATCTATCACTTTTTCTCTACCATATAAATAAATAATTTAGACACGAAATGGGTTTTTATTTAAAAAAAAATGGAAGCCTTGGAAGATTAGAGATTCTTCATGTTGAGCAAAGGAAAAAATAAGAGAGAGAGAGATAGCATTATTTATTGGATTATAGTTGCTCAATTTCTCTTCATGTTTGTTAAGGTAACCCCTTGAAGGAACAATATGCTCACACTAAAAGAAACTCCTATCTTCACAAATCATGGCTGCTCAAAATTTACTTACATATAATTATGAATGGCTTTTTATAGTTATTTACTTATAATTTTTTTCTGGCTTCAAAATTTGGTACAATGTGTATATTGGAACCTGTATGCTATGTTTCTGATTTTTGGTTTGAGAATTTATTTCATTGTTTCTGGTTTCCATTTGCTGGTTCAATATCATAATGTGGTGGATATGAAATATTAATATATTTTTGTCATTTGAAATTTGTTCAAAATGTAATTACTTAATTTTGTTAAAAATCATATACATATAAATTGAAATAATAATTCCACATTCATTCACTCATCTATTTCTTCATTCACTTATTCACTCATTTATTCATTCATATTTCACCTCTTAAATGATGTATATTTATACAAATAATGTTAACAACCTGAGCATAATATTAAGAAACAATAATTTAAACTATGAAACAATAATTTAAACTTCTTCTTATCTAGATTATTTTAACAAACTGTTCCTATCTAATATAAACAATAATTCAAATTCAAATTTTATCTTCAACACTTTCCCTCAAGTTGGTGCATGAATATCGGTCATGCCTAACTTGCCAATTGCTTCTTCAAACACTCTTCTAGAAATGACTTTGGTCAGCAATAGGTTCAAGAGGTGCTTCAGGATAATCCACAACATGTGTTTTGGTTATGTGAGGTAGAAAGAGAATTGAGGTACGAGAAGAGATTCGGAACAATCACATGTTCATGTCAATAGACTTTAGGACTGGTCTGTGAAAGATTCAGAACAATGCAACGGGTTTCACATCAATGACCTTCAAATGGAATAAGTGCATGGAGAATTGAGATAAGAGAAGGGATTCAGAATAATCACATGTTCAGGTCAATAGACTTCAGGGTTAGTCTGTGAAGGATTCAGAACAGTGCTTCACATCAATGACCTTTAAATGGAATACGTGCATGGAGAATTGAGATACGAGAAGGGATTTGAGAGAAATAAAAGTGGAGTGCAAGTATTAATACGAGAAGAAAAGAGAAAATATACGTTTGGAAATGTGAAAAAGAAAGATAATTTGGATATGGAATGGGGAAGAGTTGGAAGAATATATGCAGTTAGCATGTAAATATATTCTGTTTCCATGTAATCCTAGTAGTTTCCTATTTGATAGCTTGTTAGCATAGTTGTTGATATTGTTAGCAGGTTGTTAGCCTATTTTCACGTATAGTTTTTAGGCGCTTAGGTTAGCTAGTTTACTTGTATTTTATTCTAAGCCTATTTAAAGGCAACTGATCAATGAAGAAAATCAATCATTTGGTACCATATTTTATTTTGGTATCAGAACGATCCTACGAAATACTTCCGCAAACACGAGTACGTGAGAAATGGCTGGAGAAAACAGCAGCGCATTGAAGCCTTCGGATCCTGACTCTCCTTTTTATCTAGGAGGATCGGATAATCCAGGTGTGATTCTAACCATCGTGCAGCTGCGTGGAGAGGCCAATTATGATAATTGGGCCAAGTTAATGAAAAATGCACTCAGTGCAAAGAACAAGCTAGGCTTCATCACTGGTGATGTGAAGAAACCAGAGAAGGATAACGCCGCGGAATGGCGTGCATGGGTCCGGTGCAACTCGATGATAAATGGGTGGATTCACAACACAATCGACCCTCAGTTGCAACCGCTGATCAAATGTTTTGATGACGTCAAAGACTTGTGGGACGACTTAAAGGAAAGGTATGCTGTTCAGAATTTTCCTAAACAGTATCAACTTCGAGCTTAATGAAGAGGTGTACATGAAGTTCCCTCCAGGATTTAGCAATGGAACAAACGATCAAGTCTGTCGTTTAAAAAAATCTCTCTACGGATTGAGGCAATCTCCAAGAAACTGGTTTAGCAAATTGAGCTCATCACTTATAAAATATGGGTTTCAACAATCTCATGCAGATTATACCTTGTTCACATTCCAAAGAGGTGATATTTTTCTTGCTCTTCTAGTTTATGTTGACGATATAGTGTTGGCAGGGAATAATACTCAAGCATGCAATCAAGTCAAGGAATATTTAAACAAGTGTTTTAAAATCAAGGACTTAGGCAAGCTAAAATATTTTCTTGGAATTGAGATAGCCCATAACAAAGAAGGGATATTTTTGTGTCAACGGAAATATGCTCTTGATATTTTACATGAAGCAGGTCTTAGTGGAAGCAAACCAGCTGTATCTCCTATTGAACAAAATCATAGACTTGGTCTTGCTGATGGCCCAGATATCGAAAATCTTGAGAGATATAGGAGATTGATTGGCAAGTTGATTTATTTAAATATTACAAGACCAGATTTGAGTTATGCTATACA
>CM023955.1:0-55495 GCA_013407115.1 Glycine latifolia
TAAATTCCAAAAATACCCCTGGCAGCTTTCCTCTTATATTTGCCAAATAGTTTACGTTGGTTGCGCTTTCCCCTTTTGTTCACTTGTTTCACTTCATTTTTGTGCCATTGGGTTGCTGGAAAAGCTGTGCATTGGTGGTTTTCGGTGGCATTGTGTTGATTTCGTCGAAGTTTTAGCGTGGTGGTGGCCGTCGGAGCGTTGAAGGGGCGTCGGAGTTGCAGAGGTAGATGATTTGGTTTTTTGGGTTTCGTACGGATTAGGTAATCCGTATGGAATTTACGGATTACCTAATCCGTATGGTTTATACAGATTACGCAATCCGTATGAACCATACGGATTAGGTAATCCGTAAATTCTATACGGATTACCTAATCCGTATAGAATTTACGGATTGCATAATCTGTATGGTATTAAATCGGCAGTTTTAGCAGAAAATTAAAAAAAAAATGGCTATAACATATATTTAAGGAAAATTTAGCTTAGTTTTAATAATTATTTGAGTGACTAAATACGGAAAGTCAATATTTGGATTCAATTAGAATTGAGTTTAATTTCTAAAATTATTTGAGTGAGTAAATACAATTTAGAAATTTGGTGGATTGTTTATGTATGTAGATGATTATTAAGACTTTAATGAATAATTTAAGAAATGGTGATTTATTTGTGTGTGTTTTTAGTAATGATTAAATAAAATGTGTAGTTGTAAGGATGGACACCGATGAGTGGATATATGAAAGTATTTTGTCGGAAGAAAATTATATGGATGAAGACATCGGAGCGGACTCTCATGCGTTTGAAGACAATGATTATGTAGTTGATTGTTCCGCAGCATTCAATACGACTGAGGTATTTATGTGATTTTGAATGTAGTTATTGTTGTTAAATGATTAAATTAAGAAGATTAAAGATGAATTATCCATTTGTGTAGGTGTTTGAATCCCGTGATGCGGTATTGAAATGGGCTCGTGCGGTTGCATTTGAGAATGGTTTTGTAGCCGTTATAATGAGGAGTGACAAAAAAACTGGAAAAATAGGAAGGACATCATTTGTGTTAATTGGTTGTGAAAGGAGTGGAAAATATAGACAATGGAAAAAAGGTTTGACACATTCAATCACTAGCACTAGAAAATGCGAGTGTCCTTTTAAGCTGTGGAGCAAACTAATTCTGGGAGGTCAAGGGTGGATGGTGAAGCTAATATGTGGTAATAATAATCATGCTTTGGCTAAGTCATTCTGTGGATACCCATACGCTGGTCGACTAACTGAAGAGGAGAAGATCATTGTTGCAGATATGACAAGGTCAATGGTGAAACCAAAGAATATTCTGCTAACTTTGAAGGAGCACAATGCCAATAATGTCACAAGTTTGAAGCAAGTATACAATGCAAGATATGCATACCGCACGCGTACAAGAGGCGATAACACTGAAATGCAACAGCTAATGAAACTTCTTGAACGTGACATGTATATTCATTGGCATAGATTGAAGGATGAAAATGTTGTACGTGACTTGTTTTGGGCACATCCGGATGCAATACAATTGAGTAATGCATATCATATGGTGTTCTTGATAGACAGTACATACAAAACAAACAGGTATAGACTACCTTTACTTGACATTGTTGGTGTGACACCTACTGGGATGACATTCTCAGCTGCATTTGCCTATTTAGAGGCGGAACGTATAAGCAATGTTGTGTGGGCCATTGAACGGTTTAGAGGAATTTTTCTTAAAAGTGAATTTTTCCCTAAGGTGATTGTTACGGATAGAGATTTAGCATTGATGAGTGCTGTCGAAACCATTTTCCCAGAGGCAACCAATTTATTGTGTAGGTTTCACATTGACAAGAATGTGAAGGCAAAATGTAAAACTTATATTCGGCAGCAGAATGCGTGGGATTGTCATGGATGCATGGGGAAGTGTTGTTGACTGTGCTAATGAGAAGAAATTTGATGATTGTCTTATGAAGTTTGAGGTTGCATGTGCTCCGTGGCCAACATTTATTGATTACGTGAATGACACTTGGTTGAACCCTCACAAAGAAAAATTTGTGACAGCATGGACAAACAAAGTAATGCATTTTGGAAATACAACAACAAACAGGTAAATTTCGCTTAAGACATTGGTTAATTTATCATTTAAATTATCATTTGCATACGTTTCAAGTCTGTCAAATGAACTATCTTCATTTCATACCTTGCAGGGTTGAGTCTGCCCATTGGACTTTAAAGCGACTATTACAAAATAGTGTTGGTGATTTGTGCACGGTTTGGGATGCGATGAACAATATGATCACCTTACAACATACTGAAATCAAGGCATCTTTGGAAAGAAGTACACATGTGGTTGGACATGTTTTTAAAGTTACGTTATACAAGAGACTTATTGGCAAGGTGTCCAGGTATGCATTAAATGAAATTGCGGAAGAGTATGAGCGGGTGGATTATGCTGGAAAAAACCCATCTCATTGTGGATGTGTGTTGAGAACAACGTATGCTTTGCCTTGTGCGTGTGAGCTGTCCAAGTATGTTATTGGGAGCATTCCAATTACCATTGTTCATATGTTTTGGCGAAGATTAAACTATTGGGACAATGGTGCAGCTGGATACCAAGTAAGCATAACGGATGAGATAGAAGTCATATCTAACCGTTTTGAAATACTTGATTTGTGTGGAAAAATGACACTAAAG
Source organism: Glycine latifolia (assembly GCA_013407115.1). Classification (NCBI taxonomy): domain Eukaryota; kingdom Viridiplantae; phylum Streptophyta; class Magnoliopsida; order Fabales; family Fabaceae; genus Glycine; species Glycine latifolia. The sequence continues at coordinate 2,692 of CM023955.1, forward strand.
TCAAAGCTGTCTAAAATTGCATACCCTGATAAGAATTCCATGGATCCTCCCCCTGATAAGGTGAAAACAAAAGGTGCTCAGAAGAAGAACGTGAGAAAGCACGAACGGTCTACAAGAAGGGGCCCGTCTTACTTCGAGTATGTGGATGAGTTTCATTCTGTACAAAATAGTTGTTCTACCCCGAAACAGTCCAGTTCCTCTCCGATGTTCTAATGAAAAACCGGAGGGTTCCAATGCTCGATCAATTTCATCCATTCATGCAGAAATTTATTGTTGACATAACTGATGTAAAAGCTGATGGTAATTGTGGATATCGAGTAATTGCTACCTTGGTAGGTTACGGTGAAGAGGCTTGGTCTTTGGTCCGCAATGATCTGCTCAAAGAACTTGCACAATGGACCGATCAATATGTATCATTGTTTGGCGGGATACATAGGTTTGAAATGTTAAAGCGGTCTCTACTGGTTGATGGATTGTCGAAGATATGTTTAAATCGTTTTACTTTCAGATGCTTTGGCCTAACCTAAGCACGAACAAACATGCATATAATATATTTGATTAACTGATAATTTGCAGGTTACGATGGATAAGTGGATGGATATCACAGATATGGGTCATGTAATTGCATCAAGATATAACATCATTGTAGTATCTCTGTCACTCCAGCAAAGTATGACGTTTTTTCCTCTAAGAAGTCAACCACCTAGAGATCCCCGAGTTCATCGCATACTGTGCATTGGTCATGTGTTTGGAAACCATTTTGTTCAGGTAAAATCAAAGGGGTTGCATTTTGATGCATACATTTTATTTTACGTGTATTCATGATTTTTGTGGCAATTTGTGCAAAACAGGTAACCTTGACAGACAATTGCCCTTTACCGTGGACGGCATGTTTGTGGGCTAGTCACGCTACCAACGAAGCTCAGCAGTGACCCTATCATTACATTGATCGAATGCAATTGTATATCAAATTGATGCAGTTGCGCACATAATATGTTGATTTAAGAGATGTGTAGACATTTATGTAACCGTGCAAATGTATTTCTTCTGTGATATAAAATGTTCAATGAGTAAAAACATGTTACGTCATATCAGTGTTCTAAGTAACTAAACAATAATTACAAATAAATTTGTCTAATATCGAATAATCAATGTCCAATCAGGTAAATATCAATCACGGGCACAAGAAGGCCTCCTCTGCGGTCTGAAACTCCGTCTAGCTCGGGTGTAGACAATGCCATCGTCAGTCACGCCTCGAACTAGATGCAGGAGCTACTCAGTCATCGAGTATGCATCTGTGCCTTCTGTGACCATCCTCATGTCAAGCATATGTTGGAGGCCCTCAGCAACACGTTGGCACACATGCTACAAAAAATAATTCAAATGGTTAACAAATGGATAAACGTGTATTAAACGTCAAATAGTTATGAATTTAACAATGAATACCACGGCATGAACTGGTCTCTGCTCATCTCCATCAGTGGGTGGATCAGTAGCGGCACCATGGGAATGGGTCTGGGATGGTGCAGGCTCAGGCACTGGTGGAATCTGGGAAGCCGCCTCCTCATAACGAGATGGGGTCATGAATGGATGGGAAATGCGGAAGAACCACCCCATGTATGCAGCACCACAGTGACCTGGATAATCAACCAAGTCTCCGATTGGCACCATGTAGTCTAGGAAGTGGGTCCACCTGTCTTTGAGGTCTTCAACTGAAGGAACATCTGACACAAGTAGGGGTGGAATTTGTTGAACATACCTAAACTGCCTGACCACTCTCTCAGGTAAATACCTAGTCAGATGTGGACCCCATCTGAGGAATCTAGAATACATGGAGATGACCTCAAACTCCCTGTGGGCATGATGCTCCCCATATGGTGTCCAACATACATTAGACGGTGTCAACCTATCCATACGTTTACGATGGGTTGACACCGGTAAGGCCTTCATGCTCTTCCACCTGCAGGCACGAGGTTGCCTCTCGTCGTACTGCTCATCCGCAACCACATTTCCTATACTAGGAAAATGCTCGTATATCCAGCACTACAAATTTCAAACAATAAAAGTCAGGAAAGAATGCAAACAAAACATACTGATACAATAAACTTCAATCATTAGACACATCATACGATATCATTACCTGTAATAGAGTGATGTAGCCTGCAAGATGTTTCCCGTGGTGCTTGCATGCGTAGCTAAAGTTCTCATACATGTGGATAAGAGCACCTGCACCCCATGCAAGACCCGCAGACCGGTCGAAGTCTCTGAACGCCTCTAAGAATGCCACAGCTATATGTATGGCACTCTTGTTGGCAAACAACATGCATCCAACAAGGTGAAGTATATATGCCCTGGCGGCCAGTATCCACTATCTCGACTCCACCTTCGCATAATACAGTTCCCGAAGCCATGATAGCCTAACATAAGCACCGTGACACTGTGACGTCTCAGCTGATGCCTCATCTACAGTCACATCGAGTAGCTCCACCAACAACGTGATCGCCTCTCCGATGTCTAACTGCTCATACGCGTCGAATGTGCCCATAACAGGGAGATGCAGCAGTGATGACACATCGTCCAGCGTCAATGTCATCTCTCTCACGGGTAGATGAAAAGAACATGTCTTGGGGTGCCATCGCTCAACAAATGCAGATAGTAACCCCCTATCCCCAGTCTCCACTGAGCATCCAATCAATGGAGTCAGGCCAGTAGCACCGATAAAACCTTCAATCTCAGGTACATGCTTCCCGAATTTAATGACCTTACGGCCATGGGAAGCAAGCTTCAACTCTGGACGTTCCTGCATTGAAGACATCATTTAAGGTAAAACATTAATGGATAACCAAATGAGTTACACGTTGGACTATATAGTTGAACATGTTAATACCTCTCCTGCCCAGACTTGTAGAGCCACATGATCGGCAAACTCGGTAAGCACCGAAGAATCTTCCAGCCCTCCGGGAAAAGATTCAGACGCTGTGTCCATATCCTCAGTCACCGGATCAGCAGTCTCCGCATCAGGCTCAGGTACAGGAGGATCATCATGAATAGCAACACCTGCCCTATGACGACGGACAGATGCGGTAGGCCTACGCTTCTCAGGGGCATCTTCAAGATCACCTCTACCATGTGTAACCGCAGAACGATCAGGACTTCGGCCAACAGCCCAACGCACTCCTCCTCTCGTCTTAGCCATAATCTGCATCCACATAGTGTTTTTCACCTTTTGAGCTTCAAGAACAAGATCATTGGATACAGATTTGTGTATATGCTTATCTATACTAGTGTCATTCACAAGCATACCAAATAATGAAGTCCAATTCTAATGCAAACCAACCTATAATTGGTTTAACAAGTGCAACTCACTTACCATATAATAAAGTCCAATCCTAATCAAAACCAACCAATAGTGATTTGAAAACAACGCTTCACAAGCATACCAAATACTCAAGTCTAATTGTAATCAAAACCGAACAATTTATGGGTTCCGGAACTGCCTTGCACAATGGACCACATAATCAAGTTCAATTCTAATCAAAACCAACCTATAATGGGTTCAACAAGTCTAATTCACAAGCTTACCATATACTCAACTCCAAACTTAATCAAAACCAACCAATAATGATTTGAAAACAACGCTTCACAATGATACCAAATAATGAAGTCCAATACTAATGCAACTCACAAGCTTACCATATAATAAAGTCCAATCCTAATCAAAACCAACCAATAATGATTTGAAAACAACGCTTCACAAGCATACCAAATACTCAAGTCTAATTGTAATCAAAACGAAACTACTTATGGGTTACGGAACTGCCTTGCACAATGGACCATATAATGAAGTTCAATTCTAATCAAAACCAACCTATAAATCTTTTCAACAAGCGAGATTCACAAGCATGGTCCATTTCTAATCAAATCAACACATGAAACTATATATTTTCACTCAGAGGCACATAGATTTAAATAATACTTCATTATTATTCATTTAATTTTAAAAAATTGAATTTTAAAAGCATACAACTGGCATACGGATTGCCCAATCCGTATGACTCATACGGATTGGGTAATCCGTACGACACTTCCCAACGGATTAGCGGATCCGTTTCCATCATTAACGACCTGCAACAGCCTCCACACACCACCATAAGCAAGTATTACCAAAGAAACCACTCACCAGGGTCACCAGACGCACAAACAACCACCACTAATCAAGTATCCACGAACAAAGCTCCAACAACGTACGGCGGAGTGAACAACAAAGAACGACCTACAACGCGAACTATAAAAGCCAATGTCGTTGCACAGGGAAGAAGAACGAAGTCAATGCTGTGCTTGCCGGAGAAGAAGGCGCTCAGGGATACAGGGGAGAAGAAGCAGTGATCATTGACAGGGGAGAAGAAGAGGGAAGAAGAAAAGTTTTAAAAAAAATTATATAATTAAATTTTAAATTAAAGGGGTATAATGGGAAATTCACTATTTTAATATGGTGTATTAGAATAAGTGAATGGTGTAGGAAGCTGGATTCACCATTAAAACATAAAAAACACAAAAAATTACTTCAAACTTCTAAAAACCTAAAAAGTCCTAAACCCAAAACTATAAAAAAAACATTTAAAAAACCAAAAAAAAATTACTTGATACACTTAAAAGCATTTGCTATATTCACTCTTTTTTTTTCCTAAGTACATTCCTCTTCTTCTTTTTTAAATCCAAATGACTTAAATAACCTTCTTATTTCAAATTCTCTTCTTTTCCTCACACGATTGCACACTCCTCTCCCCCTAACAATGCACTCCTTCCATGGCAACCAAACATTCTCCATTTATTCCATTAGATTTATTCTTCTCTTTCACCCCATATGTTACTTCCCATGGCAACAAAGCATTTCTTTCTTCCTCACTTTCTTGATTTTACTGATTTGATAATTTTATTCTCTTGTTACAAACAAGGAAAAGGGCTTAGCCCGGATCTCCATACATAGTTCACACATGTTCTACAATTTGGTTAGAGATTCAGAGGTGTGGTACAAACACACTATAATGATTTCTTTGTCTGCCACTTTATTGAGATGATTGCCTTTTTAGATTTTGCAATAGATGCAACACGTTTTTTATATTAAATTTTGGAAAGTAATTTATGAAAAAAAATTGACTTCCATAAAGTACTTTTCGGGATATAAAAATTAAAATATTATTCCAAAAAAATACTTTTTGGAATCTATTGTTGTGTATTTTGGAAAATACATGTTAGAATGATGTTTAAGTTTTTCTATTCTAAAAAGTACTTTCCATAATAGAAAATTTTAAACATCTTTTGTACTTTTCAGAATAATGATGTAAGGATATTTTGGGTATAGCAAGTATTTATGATAATAAGGGGATTGTACTTAGGAAATAAGCTATTGGATATAGTAAAATCCCACTTAAAAAACACCAAAAATTCCCTAAAGGCCTAGGCCCAAAATTACTAAAATACAATTAAAAATGATAAAAAAAAGAACACCAAAAAATTAATTCATACACCTAAAAATTCTAGAAAATGCCAAAAACTCATTAAAATCACATAAAAAACACTAGACTATTTAAAACTCCTAAAATGGCCACAAACTACCAAAATCACATTAAAACATATAAAAAAAAAACTTAAAATTACTTCAAACTTCTAAAAATCTCAAAAACCTCACTAAAAAGTTCTAAGAATGACCCAAAACTAAAAAAGAAATATTAAAAACTATTTAAAAATCCACTAAAAAATATTTAAAACCCTTAAAAATCATAAAAACTACCAAAAACCCATTAAAAAATCAACAAAAATTACTTGATATACCTAGAGAGCACAAAAGGTCACTAAAAATGTATGGATAGGCCCAAAAATACTAACATGAAATTAAAAATCATTAAAAAAAATCACTAAATTATTTTGATACATCTAAAAATCATCAAAAACATGAAGATATCGATAGAAATATGAGGGGGGAAAACACCTAGGACAATAAAAATAGCTTAAACACCTAAAAATTTCTTAAAAACACAAAGATATTTAAAAAGTTTTGTTTTAAGTTTCAATCATAAATTAAGTAATGATGTGGTTCTTATGTTTTTTAAAAATGCAATATCTAGCAATTTATAATCTGCCACTATTTTTTTTTTGAATTACAATTACAATTTATGGCAATTAAAAATAGTCAGAAACAATTAAAACAAAAAAAAAGTTATGGATTTGAAGAGGGGAGGTGAAACTGTGTTGTATTAAACAAAACATAACCCAAATTTCAAAAAAAAAACTCAGATCTTCTAAGAAAATCCCCTATAGCTTCATTCTCCCAATGAAAACCATCATCATCAAGCCATCGCATAGCCATCAACACCCAGGTCTACCACCTAACACCAACCCAAAACACTACCAGCACCATCGCGATCGACCCTCAAATCTAGTTGCCTTTGCCACCGTAGTTAGGTTTCAAATCTCAAGTAAAAAGAGGAACTCATTGCACCAAGTCGCATGCTGGCCTTGAGATGTCACAATGCTCAATGGTATTGTCCATTAAAGCTAGGGGTTCTCTCAATTAGATTTGGATAAAAAATCTTCAACTACTTCGATATGAGGACAAAGGACCACTGTTAAAAATTAGATACGAATAACTTGAAATAATAATTCCTTATTCATTCATTTGTTCACTCATTCATCTCTTCATTCACTTGTATTTCACCTCTTGAATGAGGTATATTTATACAAGTAATGTTAACAACATTAGCATAATATTAGGAAATAATAATTCAAACTAGGAAACAGTAATTCAAATTTTTTCTTATCTAGATTATTTTAACATGTTCCTATCTAAGAGAAACAATAATTCAAATTCAAATTATATCTTCAACACTCCCCCTCAAGTGGTGCATGAATATCGGTCATGTCCAACTTGTCAATTGTTTCTTCAAACACTATTCTAGAAACGACTTTGGTTAGCAATAGGTTCAGGAGGTGTTTCAAGATAGTCCATAACAAGTGCTTCTGTTATGTGAGGTAGAAAGAGAATTGAAATACGGGAAGAGATTCAGAACAATCACATGTTCAAGTCAATAGACTTTAGGGTTGATCTGTGAAGGATTCAAAACAATGCAACGAGCTTCACATCAATGACCTTCAAATGGAATACGTGTATAGAGGCTTCAAAAATAAGGTATGAGAAGGATTCAAAACAAGTTTGTGTTGTGCCATTTATATTATTTTCGAGAAGAAGAAAGACTCTTGTGGTGGCGGAAGACACTAAAATAGTGATAATTTTGTTCATGGAGGATACCATGTTAAAAATCAAATACTGATAACTTGGAATAATAATTCATTATTCATTCATTCACTCACTATGTTAAAAATCAGATATGCATGAATTGGAATAATAATTATTTATTCATCCATTTATCATATCTTAAATGAGGTATATTTATACAAGTAATGTTAACAACCTAAGCACAATATTAGGAAATAATTATTCAAACTAGGAAACAATAATTCAAACTTATTCTTATCTAGACTAGTTTAACAACTTGTTCATATTTAAGAGAAACAATAATTCAAATTCAAATTATATCTTCAACACTGTCCCTCAAGTGGTGCATGAATATCGGTCATGTCCAACTTGTCAATTGCTTCTTCAAACACTATTCTAGAAACGACTTTGGTTAGCAATAGGTTCACGAAGTGCTTCAAGATAGTCCATAACAAGTGCTTTTGTTATGTGAGGTAGAAAGAGAATTGAAATACGGGAAGGAATTCAGAACAATCACATATTCAGGTTAATAGACTTCAGGATTGTTATGTGAAGGATTCAAAACAATGCAACGAGCTTCACATTAATGACCTTCAAATGAAATACGTGCATAGAGGTTTCAAAACTGATGTACGAGAAGGATTCAAAACGAGTTTGTGTTGTTTTTGGGAAGAAGATTGAGTTAGGGAAGAGATTCATAACAATCACATGTTCAGGTTAATAGACTTCAAGGTTGGTTTGTGAATGATTCAGAATAGTGGAACGAGCTTCACATCAATGACCTTCAAATGGAATACATGCATAGAGGCTTCAAAATTGAGGTACGAGAATGATTCAAAATGGGTTTGTGTTGTGTTGTTTGTGTTGTTTTCGGGAAGAAAAAAAAAGATGTAAGTTTTGGAATGTGAAGAAGAAAGAGAATTGAGACATGGAAAGAGATTCAGAACAATCACATGTTCAAGTCAATAAACTTCAGGACTGGTCTGTGAAGAATTCAGAACAGTGCAACGAGCTTCACATCAATGACCTTCAAATGGAATACGTGCATGGAGAATTGAGATACAGGAAGGATTCAAAACAATCACATGTTCAAGTTAATAGACTTTAGGGTTGGTCTGTGAAGGACTTAGAACAGTGCAACGAGCTTCACATCAAGGACTTTCAAATGGAATACGTGCATAGAGAATTCAGATATAGGAAGAGATTCAGAACAATCACATGTTTAGGTCAACAGACTTCAGGGCTGATCTGTGAAGGATTCAGATCAGTGCAACGAGTTTCACATCAATGACTTTCTAATGAAGTACGTGCATGAAGAATTGAGATATGTGAAGAGATTTAAGAGAAATAAAAGTGAAATACATATACTGATACAAGAAGATAAAAACAAATGTACGTTTGGGAATGTAAAGAAGAAAGATAATTTGGATATGGAATGGGGAAGAAAAAGAATCTAGTGGTAGCAGAAGAAACATGACTCTTATTCATGGGGAACTAAGTTCTGATATCATCTTAAAAATCAGATACGGATAAATTGGAATAATAATTTCTTATTTATTCATTCATCCACCTACTCGTTCATCCATTCACATCTTAAATGAGAATATATTTATACAAGCTAGTGATGTTAATGAGCACAATATTAGGAAACAATAATTCAAAATAGGAAACAATAATTCAAACTTCTTCTTATCTAAACTATTTTAATAGCATGTTCCTATATGGAATAAACAATAATTCAAATTCAAATTATATCTTCAACAACCACCATAGTGTAACACCTAAAAAATAATCCAATAATTATTTAGATAAGGATATTTAAGTATATTTTTTAGCAAGAGAAAAGATAGATTAAATTGTTTTAAAATATTATATTGTTATTTTTATTTTGAAAAGATGTTAGTATAATAATATATTGAATTGGTTAAAGATAATCATAACTAAAGATAATAAAAATAATAGATAAAGAAATATCGATTAAACAAAATTTAAATTACATATAATTTTTATATTAAGGTAGACAATTCTTTATTTTATAATCACACACATAAATTATCTCTCTTAATATTAGTAAGTTGCTCAAAATATGAGATAATAAAAAGAAAACAGAAAAATTCTTTTCGATGCAATTGATACAAGAGAAGAAGAATAAGAACAATTTTAGTGGGGGATCTTAGGGAGGGATCTTCTGCTGAAGATCTCTCTTTTGCCAGATCTACCACTAAAGAGAAAATGCAAATCTCCATGTGGAGATCCAGTTCTTCCATAAGAACTCTGAAGATCTGCACAGAGTTAAAAAAATGATTGTTTATGTGACAGGACCAAAAAAATGAAAAAAATAAATAAAATGAAATTAAAAGTTAAAATTAATTACTTAAAATTAAATATATGCTTTATTAATATTCATATATTTTTTTCATTCTTTATTAATTAAAATTAATTAAATTAAATTTTAAATATTTAAAAGTGGGGTCCATGTAGGACCCATTAAAATTATCTAAGATCTCAATTTGGGATCTACAGGAAAAAATATCACAAATCTTAAGAGATCTTCAATCTTATGTAAGGATCCACCAAAAAGTGGTCTAAGATCCCAATTTGGGATCTACCACTAAAGATGCTCTAACAAATAACACAAATTTATTGCTTTTAAGTAGGGGTGTTCGCGGATTAATTATTTTAGTGAAGAGTTAGGCAATTAGGCTTAATATTATTTATTTTAAAAAACCAAAATTCAAGTATACTATTTATCTATTAAAAATTTGTTGTGCTACACTGTTATTATCTAAAATTATTTATAATTCTGTCCAAATTCAATAATAAATAAAATATTATTTAATTTTTTTTAAAAGAAACATATTAATTGGACCATATGTTACATTATGGGGAGAAAAAAATTTAATTTTTAATTTTTAATATATATAATAAAATTTATATTATTATTAGTGGTTCACGGATCGGGTCAACGGATCTATAAATCTAAACCCGTGACCCAACCCGTAGATGATCGATTTTGATCGATTCGATTCGATTTTGACCCAAATATATAAATGACCCAATCCAAACAATTCAGGTTCACGGATGACCCGTACCCGTAAACACCCCTACTTTAAATCAATTTTTTCTAATCGAATGGTTTGTCTTTTTTCCCTTTATTTGTCGCTCTTTCCCGTATTATCCCTAGAACCCTTTAATTTCACATTCTTCAATTTTCGTTTTCCTTTGTTTCAAAATTCGCACGTGCCTTTACATGGGAACGGTGTAACCGACTCTCTTAAGGTAAAAGAATCGTTGATTGTAGTCGTCGTGGTCGTCGGTGACTATTTCCGAACTCTATTTAGTAATTCCGAACTTCTGACGGGTTTGTACTCTATTTTCCTGCGTTTAGGTTCGTTGTAACCCATCAACGTTAGGGTTTATTTCTTCCTTTGGCTGTTTTGATTTGATTTGATTTGATTTACTATCTACCGTTACTCACTGTAATTATTATGGTTAATTAAATTTATTTAATCTAATTTTAATATTTCACTACCAATCACGAGCAGAGGGGGATTTGCTTAGCGGAATTTCGTCCACGCCCTTCTTTTTGATAAAATTCAGCAGATTTTATAATGGTTGCTTGCATTCAATATAATTTGTCATTTGCTGACCAAAAAAAAAAAATATAATTTGTCATTTCGTTCCAGATTTTGTAACTTCCGATATCTTTCTTCTTTATACTCTGGGTCCATGAATTGTTGACTTTTGATATGGCTTAAACCGTGTTTTAACATTGAGTTTACTTGCAACAGTTTGGTGCTAGGATTCTTGGATTGTTCTGTGACTTATGTCAAATAATCATATTTAGTTTTCTATTCCCTTTCAAGATTTACATATAAATCGTCCAGTTGTTTTGTTCTTACCATGACAATGGGGTTCATGGTACAGGCTTACAGCTGAACTGTTTGTTGATGGTGGAATCCTGGCACAGGTTTTACAAATGTGAATAATAGAGAAAGTGAAGTTAAAATTACAGGCACAGATTCCAGAAAAGATATCGGGGAAGGCACCTAATCAATCAGGACCTCAGTTGCCTGGCCTGATTCAACTGAATGGAAATGCCCTGCCTCAGATGCCAAATATAGGAGTTTGTCCAACTATGGATCCTGAATTTCTTAGAGCACGTTCTTTAACTCTAGAGAAAATGTAAGTGTTTTTTTAATATATTTCTTTATAGTTGATTTTTTGGTACACTCAATCTGGTGAACTGTGCTGAATCATTCTAGAAGTTTTATTGATAGGGTAGATTATTAATATGGGTTATGTATATTTTTCTTGAATAAAGCTAATTGACACAACCTAGTGAGACAAGGCATGATTGTTGTTGTGTGAAACTATGTAATATGTAAGTCAATACATTTTATTCGTGAGTTCATATTAGGAAATAATCCATTGAAATTATCTAAATCAAAACAAGACAAATAGTTTTAATCTTTTTGATAGAGCTCAATGACATTGATCAAGCAACCCATGTAGTATGATAAGGGCATAAGCTTGGTGCTTCTCATGGTAAAACAAAATGGAAAGAAATAATTTGGGAACTTAATTATTATGTATATTTGTTTTATGTCCCACGTAATGCCTTGTGTTGTGTCTCACATGTAAGGCTTAGTGTGATTTTTAGGCTATAAGATGTGACAACAGATTCTGTTTATTCATTTTCATAATATCTTGCTTAACTTTGTATTAGCCAGCTCAGTCTATCAAAGTTGTTGACTAGGACTCTTGTAGTGTATGTGTTGTTAGGTGAAATGGATTATTCTCTCTCTATATTTGATTCTATTATGCACCCTTGGCCCCATCTATCTTTGGTTTTCATAACTTAAAAATTGTATAATATACTCATAAGATTAGACTGTGACAATCTTTGTTCCAGGTATAAAACTATTTACATGCATTCACTGAACATCTTTTAGTTTTTTGGTTAATTATTTCATTAGATGGTATCAAAGCCTTTATGGCAATGCCTGAGAAGGTGTGTTTGATAGTGCTTTCACCTAACAACTTAAGATTTTGGGATATTTAGTTTATGATAATCTTTTACCATTTATTTCAATTTTAACAACAATAAGCATGCTACTTTTTGCCTTCCAGATATAATATACTATTGCAGCGGTACCAGCAGCATCCCGTTACAGAAGCACATAGAAGGAAGGTTAAGGATCTTGCAAAACGCCTCGAAGAGGGCATGTTTAAAACTGCTATTTCTAAGGTTTTTCCAGACCTGTAACTAATTTTCTTTTCCACTAATTAAAGGGATGTCATCCAAACTTACTTTTCCTCTGTTTAAATCCATGAAATTTCTAATTCTATAAGTTACAACATGGGACTTTTTCACTGTTTCCTAGGTTAATCTTAGGAACTTTGGATTGTTCTCTGGTTTTATATGCTTTTTGTCAACAATTACTATTCATAGTGTTGATGATGTTCTGGACTTGTCTTTTAGGAGGACTACATGAACTTGGACACACTAGAGAGTCGCTTATCTAATTTCTGTAGAAGGTCATCTATGACTAATCACAACCAACAACATCCACAGCTTGTTAGCTCTTCTCCAATTGGTACAATGATACCAACCCCTGGTATGTCGCATGTTACAAATTCAACCATGATCATAGCATCTTCTGTGGATGCCTCAATGATTGCTGCCAGTGGGTGTAACAGCATAGCCTCCTCATCTATCAATAGTGTAAGCATGTTACCAGCAGGTAAGATGCTTGGAAGCTCTTTAAATAGATCTGATGGTAATTTTAGTTGTTTTGATTCCTTAGTCCTTTCAATATGTTTTTCTTTCCCTGCATTTTTGGGTCTACTTATTGCAGGTTTGTCTAATGGTTACCAGCAGTCTTTTACATATTTTTTGTTGGTTCAGGAGGAAACATGTCATCGGTGGGGGTGCCAAGAGCTACTAGCCAGATGATTCCAACTCCAGGATTTAGTGTCAGTAATAATCGTTCATATGCAAATATGGATCCTTCAACTAATAGCAGTTCTTTTTCTGCTGTTGATTCTACAAAACTATCTCAGTCACAGTCACAGCCGCAGCGGCACCAGAAGCTGCAAGACAGTGACCACAATAATCATGCATTGCACAACCTTGGCAGTCAAATGGATGGTGGAATGAGATCTGATTTGCTGCAAAATTCATTTGCATATCCAAATGGTTCTATAAATAATGGGCTAGGCTTGATTGGAAACAGCATGCAACTTGCAAATGAACCTGGCACTGATGACTATTCTTCAACGTACACTAATTCCCCTAAACACTTACAGCAGCACTTTGATCAAAATCAACAACCGGTAGTGCAGGGTAATCTTTCTTAATCTTTTTGTTTGATTTAAAATCGTGAGGATGAGCCCTGGTACAATGGTAAAGTTGTGCCTTGGTGACCAATTGGTCATGGGTTCGAATCTAGAAAATAGCCTCTTTGCATATGCAAAGGTAAGGCTGCGTACAATTACCACCCCTCATAACTTTGCTTAGCGAGGAGCCTTATGGTACTAGGGTACGTTAGTTTTCTCTTTCTTTTTATTTATTATTATTAAGTATAAAATCAAAGACCTTTACCTCCTTCCTGACCCTCCCCTTGGTGGTATAATCTTTTTTAGCTACATTGTTGTTTGTTGGGAACACATAATTTATGACAAAACTGGTATGAACCTTTGTGAAGAATTGAGCCACAGGTCTAGACGTGGACTAATCCTTCTTGCAACCTATGGTGAAAGCAAGAGGCATACTCGTCCTTGACAAAACCCTCTCAGACTAGCACAAGTTTTTCTGAAATGTATTTCTCATTGATTATATTTCAATCAAGTCTGCCCTTTATAAAGGCTATAAAGACATGCCTAACAATTACTATAATTGATCCTAATTAATAAAATAAAAATAATGAGATCTCTAATTAATAGGATTATATCTAAAATTTATCCTAATTAATAAAATAAGGATCTGGAATCAGGATACCGATATCCAGATCTTATTAAGATAGGGAAAGATAATGGAACAAGATAAACCAAAATAAATCAAGATTTAATAAAGAAATATCATAATCTTAATTAGTGGTCTAACTATAAAAGATTATGGCGTCAACCTTGTGGGAAAAAGCTTGGTTGTTGTTGTTTGTTGGGTGTGTGGCATCTACATGTCTATGTGCACACCATTTCCTGTTGGACTTTGAGGGATGGGAAGGTATTATTTTTTCTCTGTACTAATTGAAATCTCACACAAAGGGTAACAATCTCATTATCAGGTGACAGATATGGATTGCTTAATGCTGACACTTTTACTTCTGTAAGCTTTTATGCATCTGCGACATCCTCTGGGTCTATGATGAACACTCAGAACATGAATGCAGTAAAATTGCCATCAATACCCATTTCCAGCTCACTGATAAGTGGTCATTCAAATTTGAACAGTATGCATCAGACTTCTCATCAAAAGTCTCAAGCAATAAATTCATTGAAAAATTTAAAATACCAGTCTTCGTTGACTTCTAGAGATGGTCATGTGCATACTCGACAACAATATGAGCAAAGACCCCAACAATGTCACCAGTCAGAGCGGTATGCTCCACAGCAATTTCAACTGAAGCTGCAAGGTCAGCAACCTCAGCATTTGGTCAACAATGATGCCTTCTCTCAGTCTCAGCTCTCTTCCAATCTAGACAATATAGTAAAGTCCGAGTCTGGAGTTGAACCACATAAAGAAGTTCTTGATTCTCAGCTATCTGAACAGTTCCGTGTATCTAAGATGCAGAACCAGTTCCAGCAAATTTCTTCTAAAGATTGCTCTAAGGTTGCTCAATATCTTTCATTGGGCCAGAATGACTCATCCTCATCACCACCTCAGATTTCACAACAAATGTTGCATCCACGTCAATTGCTTTCAGAGTCACAAAATAATTTTAGCTGTCTTTCAGCTGGGTCACAATCCGCATCTGCACATATAAATCAATGGCCTCGATCACTAGATGGACACCACATTCCTCAGGGTATGTCACATGAACAGAATCTTCCCATGGAGTTTCATCAAAGAATATTAGGGCAGGATGTAGCTCAATGCAATACTTTATCATCAGATGGATCTATTATTGGTCAAGCTGTTGCTCCCAGAAGCTCAACTGAGCAGATAGACCCAAGCAGTAATATAAAGAAGTCACACAGGAATCAACAGAGGTGGCTTTTATTTTTATTTCACGCTCGTCGCTGTTCTGCCCCAGAAGGACATTGCCTAGAACGCCATTGTCCTACTGCACAAAAGTTATGTAATCACATAGATGAATGCAATATACCTTATTGTCCATATCCTCGTTGTCATCATACCAGGAAATTGCTTCTTCATTTCATAAAATGCAATAATCCACATTGCCCTGTTTGTGTTTTGGTAAGAAGGTATCGGCGTGCATTTCAACTTAAGCCCAAAATTTGGTCAGATCCTGAATCATGTTTGGCAAATGCTTTAAATGGATCCTGCGAATCCTATAATGTGGTAGGCCCATCACCTAGATTGATGTCAAAGTCTCCACTAGTGGTTGAAACTTCAGAAGACCTACCATCTCTGAAACGTATGAAAACTGAGCAGTGCACCCAGTCCATTATTCCTGAATATGACAATTCTTCTTCATCTGTTCTTCTAAATTGTGACTCGCGAGATTCAAAGGATACTCAGTGCCAAGTCTATCCCAGTGGTGACATGTCTATATCAACTAAATCTGAGCCTACTGAAGTTAAAGCAGAAGTTCTGGGGCATTCAATTCATGAAAATCTTAGTGAGACAAAAATGGACGAGGATAGTACACATGATAAAATGCCCACTGGTAAGCCTGTCATATATACTGAGCCTGCTAATATAGCTAGGCCGGAAAGTATTAAAACTGAGAAAGAAAGTGGACAAGATAAGCAAGAAAATGTGGACCAGCCATCTGAAAATGGGGCTGGAACCAAGTCTGGTAAGCCAAAAATAAAGGGGGTCTCATTGACTGAGTTGTTTACTCCTGAGCAAGTCAGGGAACATATCACTGGCCTCAGGCGATGGGTTGGCCAAGTAAGACTATTAATTCTTGTGCATTTTTTTTCAACAGAAAAATTACTTTATAGCCATTAATTTAATGGTAGCATGAATCGGTCCTGTTATAGTTTAAAAAGTATGAAATCCTAGCACTTCACTGAGCTTGCCATGCCTTTGTCTTACATAAGCCCCCCCAACCCTAGTTTTAAAAAAAAAAAAACTCCAAGCCCAATATTTGCCGAACACCCCAGAATGACTAAAAATGCATCAACTGGAAATGGTGAACTATGCTTATCATGCATATGCAGAACTTGGGTTCCTAATTAACATTATCACATCTAAATACCTATGCTGTTTGTCATCTACTGAACTTTGATTTTTTATGCATATAATATGATATGTCTATCATTGGTTTCAGCATTTGAATCTTTTCCTCATTTTGTGAAGTTCATGAAGATATAATTTCTAATGCTTCTTCTAGATGCTTAATTTACTTAATGCACATCGTAGCTTCTCATTATGTTTGTGAGGTTTATATTTTGCATGCAACAATCCAGATTGATAAATCTACCATTATATTTGCTTTTAGATGTTCATGGAATTTATTGAGTTATATAGTTACATACACATTAAAAAGAAAAGATAAAACCTATTCATATCATCCCTATTATTTAAAAATTGTAGGATATGTTAGTTTTCCTAAGATGTTCATAAATAACTTTTTGAAGGTTTGTCCAAGAATTATCTACTGTTTGCTTTTAGTTGTTCAGTGGCTGTATGTCCTTCTTAATTCCTTATAGTCTTATATTTCTTTAATTGTCTTGGTAGCCTAATTTTACCGAGATGCATCTATTTATTGTGGCAGAGCAAATCAAAAGCAGAGAAGAATCAAGCAATGGAGCATTCAATGAGTGAGAACTCCTGTCAATTGTGTGCTGTAGAAAAACTAACTTTTGAACCATCCCCTATTTATTGCACAACATGTGGTGTTCGGATTAAACGAAATAGTATGTATTATACCATGGGTACTGGTGATACACGACATTATTTTTGTATTCCATGCTATAATGAGCCTCGTGGAGACACCATTGTTGTTGATGGGACTCCTTTTCCTAAGTCAAGGTTAGAAAAGAAGAAAAATGATGAGGAAACAGAGGAATGGGTGCGTATCATGTCTTATTTTGTTCATTGATTGGCAGTTTACTTTGTTTTAGTAACCGTCTACTTTATCTGCATGCAGTGGGTTCAATGTGATAAATGTGAGGCATGGCAACATCAAATTTGTGCCTTATTTAATGGTCGAAGAAATGATGGTGGGCAAGCTGATTACACTTGCCCTAACTGCTATATTCAAGAAGTAGAAAGAAGTGAGCGCAAGCCCTTACCCCAAAGTGCCGTTCTTGGAGCCAAGGATTTACCAAGAACAATTCTCAGTGACCACATAGAACAACAATTATTTAGGAGACTAAAGCATGAAAGACAAGAGAGGGCCCGACTTCAAGGGAAAAGTTATGACGAGGTGATTCATCTCTTTTTGTATATTGCATATGTAGATATAGGAGTATTCAACTCCATTGTACAGTTTTATTTTTCGTTACTATTAACTAACCCTTTATGTTAGTTTTTAGTTACTTTACCACTCAACAGCTGTTCAGCTGTCATGACAGTTTTTGTTAGTTAGGACAGTTAGACAGTTAGTCTAAATATATATTCTTGTAAACTGTATTTGAATCATTGGGTTTTACAATTCAATAACAGAAACTCTTAACAGAGTTTTCCCAAACCTCAATTCTCTCTTCCTTTCTTGTATCAACTGCAAGGTCTATCCTAGAGAATGTGTCACTATGCAACATAAGCTTATAGTTCTTGAGGTTCGGCTCAACAAAGTACTTAATATGAGGAAGATGGCTCAAAACCCAAGGATAAGATGGTGGAAGGTAAAGGATGAAAAACAAATAGAGTTCAAGGAAAACATGTTGCGTGAAGGACCGTGTGAGTCTATTGGAGAAGCAAATGAAATATGAAATAAGATGACAATGTGTGTCCAAAATGTGGGAAGGAGGGTGCTGGGAGAAAGCAAAGGAAACAAAGTTCTTACATAGGAATAATGGTGGTGGAATGAAGAGGTGCAAGAGACAATTAAACAGAAGAACGAATGCTTTAGATCTTTGCATAAAAGTCCCAATGATGAAAACTTGCAAAAGTTTAGAATAGCGAGAAAAAATGCAAAGAAAGCAGTGCAGGAAGTTAGAGGCAAGGTTTTTGACGATTTGTATAAAAATCTTGGGAGCAAGAA
Organism: Glycine latifolia; assembly: GCA_013407115.1. Lineage (NCBI taxonomy): Eukaryota > Viridiplantae > Streptophyta > Magnoliopsida > Fabales > Fabaceae > Glycine > Glycine latifolia. The sequence continues at coordinate 21,307 of CM023955.1, forward strand.
TGGTGAAAAAGATATATACAAACTTGCAAAAATGAGGGATAAGAAGAGTAAAGACCTTACCTAAGTTAGATGCATCAAGGATGAAAATAAAAAACTTTTGGTAAGAGATGATGATGTAGATGAAAGATGGCTAAACTAGTTTAACAAACTTTTTAATGAAGATGACGATAAAAGTGAGGTGGACTTTTGGCATGGAATAAGTATATATGATTAAATTGGCTTGAGCTAAATTCATGTGACCTTTTTTCAAATAGTGTTGAATTTCAACACAAGGTAGGGTGGGCTTTTTGCATTATCTGTGCTTCAAGCCCAATAGCCTCTTGCATCAGTGGTTTGAGGCATACCATTTACAAGCCTTTCCACCTAATAGCTTAAGCTTTTACGATAGTTAGTACTTGATAGTTACTGTTGTTTTCCTTATTTGTCATTGGAAATAATGCTAGGATTGTCATCTATTTGTTAGAACATAAAATCTAGGCCTTGTGAAGAATCCCTAAAATCAAAATACATTCTCTAATTTCTTGACTTGAATACTGATGTCACTGATTATGACATGTATCCTCCACTGGCAAATGTAGCTAATGTCAGCAATATAGCATTACTAATTTTTTTCCTGATAAGACTTATTAAATTGTCACTAAGCAATGGCTGCAAGTTGTTTATTATAATCATAAAGTTTCATTTATCACTTATTTGAATATTATGCTTCAGAAGTTTATTTGATTGGAGTATTGAGCTTATAATTTGATCATTCAAATTTTTTTTTTATATATATTCTTGCTCTTCTCTCTCTCTTGTGTTTTACATTGGTGGCATTTTGTTTATTGGAGGTTGATGATTAAACTCATAAATGGTTTCCTGCAAAGAAAGTATTCCATTTGGTGGTGTTTATGCTGTGGATATATATAAAACATTTTTAATTGATGTTACCAGGTGCCTGGAGCTGAATCTCTTGTTATAAGAGTTGTGTCATCTGTAGACAAGAAGTTAGAAGTTAAACAGAGGTTTTTGGAGATTTTTCAGGAAGAAAATTACCCAACAGAATTTCCATATAAATCGAAGGTAAAGGGAAGGTTGCTTTAGAGCTATTCATGTTGGTAATCAAGTCATTACTATTTATTCTGGATTTTGATGACTTTTGCTTTCCATTTCAGGTAATTTTGTTGTTTCAGAAGATTGAAGGTGTGGAAGTATGCCTCTTTGGCATGTATGTTCAAGAGTTTGGATCTGAATGTCAATTTCCGAATCAACGGCGGGTTTATCTTTCATATCTGGACTCTGTAAAGTATTTTAGGCCAGAGGTTAAAGCAGTAACTGGAGAAGCTCTTCGGACATTTGTTTACCATGAAATTCTGGTAACCTTTAGTTTTAATTCCTTGTCCTTGTGTTGGGTGGTATATTATACGGCCTTGTGGAACCCTTTGTTGGAGTCATTCAAGCTCTGATTTGTTTCCTTCCTGTAATTCTATTCTATATAAATAGTTGAATAGTTTTTGTTATGATTTTCTTTTAGATTGGATACCTTGAGTATTGCAAGAAACGTGGTTTTACAAGCTGCTACATATGGGCATGTCCTCCATTAAAGGGTGAAGATTATATTTTATATTGTCATCCGGAAATTCAGAAAACTCCAAAATCGGATAAGCTTAGGGAATGGTAAGTTTAAAAGCTTCAGGTTAAACATAATGAGAAAGTGAAGTTGCCTAATTGTTTTACACAAGGTACTCATTTCTAACTATAGTTTGTTTCATGAACAATTTTCTACAGGTACCTCTCCATGTTAAGAAAAGCTTCCAAGGAGAATATTGTGGTTGATCTCACCAACTTGTACGATCATTTCTTTGTATCCTCTGGTGAATGTAGGGCTAAGGTTACAGCGGCAAGGCTCCCATATTTTGATGGTGACTACTGGCCTGGGGCTGCAGAGGATTTGATTTATCAGCTTCTCCAAGAGGAAGATGGAAGAAAACAAAATAAGAAAGGAACAACTAAGAAGACTATAACAAAAAGGGCTTTGAAAGCATCTGGTCAGTCAGATCTTTCTGGAAATGCCTCAAAAGACCTTCTCCTAATGCACAAAGTAATTTGCTGTTTTGATCTTTGAATATGTTATTGTTCATTTGTCCTTTTGGGCAAATGAAGTCCATTGCTAATCATGTTTTTGAATTTGTTGCATATGTTGTATAACTAGATCTTCAAACAAATTATGTCTTCTCACTTAATTGCATTTAACATTTCTATGGGGTTTCCTTGAGTGGAAATAATAATTTCCTTATAGTAAAGCTTTTGATCTCTATCCAGCTTGGTGAAACCATTTGCCCAATGAAGGAAGATTTTATCATGGTTCATTTGCAGCATGCATGCAGTCATTGCTGTATTCTAATGGTGTCTGGCAACCGTTGGGTTTGCAGGCAATGCAAGAATTTTCAGATTTGTGACAAGTAAGGATTCTTCCATCATCTTGTTTTGTCATGTAAAATGTCAATTTAAATGTGCTAAAATATATTATCACAATTTATCCATTATTATTATTATTTTATTAGTATTATTATTGTGAGAAGAGAAACAAATTTATTTTCTGAATTTGCTTGAGTATATCACTGAACATAATGTTGTCACGACAATAACTACTACTACTTTTAAGTGAGCATTTAAAATATCACTACTTCCTAAGATACATTGTCATATCACAGATAATCGTAACCCACAAAAAAGGAGTATCGTTGTTATTGAAGATCAAAATAATGATATTACAAGTGGGTTTAGCACTCTCATCACGCTTACCCTTCTAACTAATTCTCTTATATAGAAGTGTAATAGATTGAAACAGAAATAAGAGAAAACAGTTACAAACAAAATTTGTTATTTGAATCATCTTGGACAATACATTATTAGACATGATTTAACGCTCCACTTGACAACAGACAAATTCCAGCACAGAGGACTGGATTGGACGATACAGACAGTGTTGTCTAGTCACCTTTTTCAACAATCTTCACCTTGGTTCAGCAACAATTCTGAATCAGATTCACAGAGTTATTTCCAACAATCTACATTGAGTAGATCCGAACAATGTATAAATTTGCTTCTAGGTATAGACTTCGTGAACATGTCAGCTGGGTTTTCTCTTGTATTAACTTTCTGAACTTTAATCCTCTTCTCAGTACGAATGAAGTGATATCAGAAGTCAATGTGCTTAGTCCTTTCAGATGGACTTGATCCTTGGCTAAGCAGATTGCACTCAGACTGTCGTAGAAAATGATAGCTTTGTCCTGAGGAAACACAAGATTGATAATAAGACCCTTTAACCAGATTTCTTCCTTTGTTGCTTCTGCCACCACCATGTATTCTGCCTCTGTTGTTGACAAGGTAACTACGGGTGAAGTGTAGCTTTCCAACTAACAAGAGAATTGCCACCTGTCAAAGTATAACCTGTCACAGATCGCCTTGCATCCAAATCTCCAGTATAGTCAGAATCTAAATAACCAGCAAGTGCACAAGATGTGTCACCTTGGTAGATGAGTCCAACATCAGTTGTACCTTTAAGGTACCTGAATTTTCGTTTAACTGCTCGTCAATGTTTTTTTCCAAGTTTACCCATATACCTACTCACTATACAGACTGCTTGCAGTAGATCTGGTCTTGTGCATACCATGACATACATTAAACTTCCCATTGCAGTAACATAAGGAACACGAACATGCATTCCTTTTCTGATTCTGATTGAGTAGTATTGATTTTAGAGAGACGAATGGACGATGTCAAAGAAGTACATACTGGTTTTGCTGTTGCTATCCTAAAACGATTCAACACTTTCTAAATGTATTCCTTCTGGCATAAGAAAACCTTATTCTGAGCATGATTCCTCCTGATTTCCATGCCCAAAATCTTTTCAATTGCTCTCATATCTATCATCTCAAATTCACTACTAAAAAGTGACTTCGGTTTCTGAATTTGAGACTTGTGTCGAGATGTTATGAGCATGTCGTCCACATAGAGAAGCATATAAATGTATGCATCATCCTTCACCTTACTATGATAAACACATGAATCATATGGACTTCTATTGTACCCGTGAGAGACAATGAACTGATTAAATCTCTTGTACCACTGTCTTGGAGATCGCTTCAATCCATAGAGAGACCTTTGCAACCTACAGATCAAATCTTCCTTTCCTTGCACCTCAAAAGCTTCTGGTTATGTCATCAAAATTTCTTCCTCCAACTTTCCATGGAGAAAAACTTGTTTTCACAACAAGTTGCTATGGCTCCATGTCCATAGTTGCAACTTGATGTGAAAACAACTTATTAGCTTCAGAATAAGTAATTGCTTCATGATAGGTGGTTGGTTTGAATGAGTCAACTTCTTCTGCTACTTGGAGTGCACAGGAAACAATATCATCAAAGCCTTATCTTTTAGGTGCTTTGATTTGCCTTTGAGACTTCCTAAGAGCAGTAGTCTTAGGCTTCCTCATAAGGTTCAGGCTTGTCTAGTCAGACTCATCCCCTAATTCAGACTGATGTTGTTGGGGTTGCGTATGATGACTTTGTTCAATATCATCAGGTGCTTCAGAGTGTTCTTGATCACTAAATTTTTTGATTGTGGGGGCTCTCAAACTCCACCTGCTTAGTGACCTCAGTTGCCTTGTTTGAATCTTTCATACACTTAGAATGTAGTTTAGAGAGTTCATAAAAAATAACATCTCTACTCAACATGACTTTTCTTTCTAACAGAGACTAGATTCAAAATCCTTTAACTTCATCTTCATAGCTCATAAGGACACCCTTCTTAGCTCTGGATTCTAGCTTACCTTCATTTACATGATAGTATGCCGGACATCCAATTTCTTTCAGCATTAAGTAATCTGTTGGTTTGTTAGACCATACCTCAATATAGCAGTTGACAGGGAGCGATTAAACAGGTAGCATGTTGTGCTGATTGCCTCAGCCCAAAAACTTATATTCAACCCTGAGTTTGATAGCATGGATCTGGTCCTTTGCAATAAGGTCTTCTTCATTCTTCCAGCTACTCCATTTTGTTGAGGAGTATGTCCAACAGTATGTTGTCTAGCAATACCTTCTTCCTTACAAAATTCATTGAATTCTTTAGAACAAAATTCCAAGCCATTGTCAGTCCTCAAAACACTTAACTTTCTTTCTTGTTTGATTGTGCATGAGTGTTGTCCAATGCTTGAGACATTTGAAGGCTTTAGATTTCTGCTTCATCATGGATACCTATGTCATCCTTGAGTAATCATCGATGATAGAGAGGAAATACCTTGCTCCTCCTTGGGATGGAACTCTAAAAAGCCTCTAACAATCAAAATGGACGCCATCCAATGTGGCCATTGTAGACTGCCTTTGGGAATTTCAACTTGTGCTGCTTCCATGGACACACTGCTCACAAAACTAAAGAGGTTCCACCTTGTGATTTCCAAGTAGCCTTGCTTACTCAATTTTCAGTCCATTCTCACTTGTATGACCTAGACGCATAAGCCACAAAGAATTACCATTGGACGCAGGACTTCCAGCTTGTGAAATAGTTGAAATTGAGTATGTCACAGTGGAATCTTGCAAGATATACAAATTTCCTTGCTTGGTTCCCTAGAATACATCAAACTTGCCTTTCCTTTTGATTTGCATCACTTCACCATCAACACAGCAGGTAAAACCTTTTGAATCCGTGGCTCACACAGAGATTAGATTCTTCTTAAGCATTGGAACATTGGTTAAGGTTCTAACAATTTCATCATGCATTTTGATTTGTATAGAACCTATCCCAACTGTCTTCCAAGGAGCATTGTTTACCCATCGGAACCTTACCACTAGATTTCTTTTCATAGGTCATGGACCAGTTTCGGTATTGGAAAAAATCTAAGTCTCACATCGACTAGAAATAGTGTCAAGATAGAGTATACAAGTGGGAGCAACCCTCACCCTATGAGCTCGTTTTTAGGGTAGAGTTTGGCCTAAACCCACATTCTAAGATAGTATCAGAGTCTATCCTAGATCTATTAAAAGGGCCACCCTAGCCGCTTTGGCGCTATAGTGTGATGTGCTGCTATTGTGAACCTTGCCTAGGAGACATTGAACTCAGTTAACACAATAACTAAGCTACATGAAGAGTAATAATCATTAAATGCTCCTATTTCCAACAATCATTGTTGTCATTGTTTGTGTTTTGAACAACAAAAGAGAGAAAGGAATCTTGAATTGCCATGTTGATTTCAATGTCTACTCCTAATGTTGATTGATATTAATTTTAATGGAGTTTTGGAAATCTTAATATTTTATCATACTATTGTTATATTTACAGCCTTTGATAGAAATTATCTTATTTAATTACATTTGAACAAACAAAAAAAAAAACACGTGTATTTGAAGTCCTGGTAGAATTTTGTTCTTCTTTATGCTGTTTTGTTTGTCATTTTATATTTTCTCTACAACTGGTACCCTTTTATTCCTATCTTGCCACTATTTATTTAGAACAAAAATATTATCTTTCACAGTTTCACCTTTGTAAAGTCCTCATTGTTTTGTAGTCAAGGTTGTGGAGTTCTAAGGGTAAAAGGTGACTTATAAATTGATACTCATGCTTTGGCTATGTTTGACAAAACTAGTTGAATAACTAACTGGAAACTAGAAGCTGAAAAAAATAGCTTATTAAATTATTAGTGTTCGGTAAAACTAGTTGAAGTAGCTGAAAAGTGTAACATGCAGAAAAATAATAAAATCATGATTTAGTTATAAAGGGTAACTAGGAAATTGGATAAATATATTGAGGATAAAAATGGAATTAAATATAAAAAGCTAGAAGCTAGCATTTCAAAAAACACTACTTCAAGTAGCGTTTCAAAAACCCTAGAAGCTATTAAGAAGCTACTAAGAAAAGCTTATTTACTGAACAGTCAAACAAGTTTTTCAGCTAGTAAAAAAAGTTATAAGCTTACTGAAATGCTTTGCCAAACATAGCCTTTGTATATCATATTTAAAGAGGGTTCTATAATTTGTATGTCATTGTTTTAGTTCCTATTTTTGGAGAATATTGAAACTGTTGATGATAATTGTCTCAATAGCATTCTTAAAATTACATTCAGTATTTATTATAGGCATCTTTTTATGATTTTTCCTCCTACATTTAAAGATATTCAGTATATTGACAACAATGTTCTCTTCTTAGGTGTTATGAAGCAGAACTAAAGCGCGAAGAGAGAGAACGGCATCCTATTAACCAGAGGGAAAAACACACCTTTTATCCTGTGAGTAATCAGGCATTTTTAATGTTCCTATTTGAAGGATTGATTTTGCACGGGTTCTTTTCTTACCAGTACAGCTGTGTGAAATTTTTTTAGCACTTGGCAGCTATGAAGCTTAGATACTCCCAAAATGTCAAAGATTTTTTTTTTTGCTCAGCAAAGATAATATATATATATATGGGAGTAAACGTACAAGTATAACATATAAACAAGATACAACCTATCAGTCACACAAAAACAGAACTGTGGCTGGCTACATGCAGTGGGCATGGATTAGAAAGCCAAAGATCTTGCTGAAGATAGGCTCACCTCCCTCCAAAAAACCACTACTAAGCCCTCCCTATAGTGCAGAAACCTGCCTTAATATTACTAGACCAAAAGTGAAAAGGGATATTAAATCCCTTCTCAAGGTTAGACAACCATGACCAGCAAAAAAATAAAGCGTCCTCCATCAGCTTTTGACCATTGAAGCTAGCACCTTTGAACACAATCCGATTCCTGTGATACCATATGCTCCATGACAATGCTATCCACCAGGTCTGCCATCTCTTGATGCGGATATCATTGAGACCACAGTAAACGTGCTGAAGGAAGTGTTCTTTTGGATTTATCGGGAGTACCCCTTGAATGTCAAAGATATCGGTGTCATATGCACAACCCATACCGATACATATATGACAGTCTTAGTCACGTACCCTCGGACTGGGAGTATCATCCGTTTAAAAAAATTGTCAACTGCTGCATTTGGGAAACAACTCTGGTACTTTGAATAAGACTAAAATTGCATATGATTCCAATACTGTTCTATCTTTCTGATAGAAATTGGATCATAAGTAGCGAGAAAAAAGCTTCTATTAAGAGAAAAGCTTACAAATGAGTACCAGGACTTTCAAGAGGCCTGAACTCTCCTACAATAATCTGAGTTCCTTCTCAAATCACAAGATAAAATCCCTCGCAACCCCTTTTCTTATTTGCAGGAAACATGCCAGCCCCAAACTAACTATCTAGTAATCAAAGTCTCTTTTACCAATATTATGTTTATATAGACTTTTTTTTAATGTATGTTAATGTATCTTGTAATTTTAGGAGAAGAAACTGATCTTTACTTTTGTACATTTATCACACTTACATGAGGAATTTATACAATCTGATCTTGATATAAACTAACTGAATCTCCTAGAATAAAGGAGAATAAAATCTAATCTGATTTGGATTTTAAATATCTATGTCTTCTAGGATCCTTATTTGAAATTTAAATTTAAGGTTAATTAAGTTTTCAATCCTTCAACTTTTTCAAATACAAATTTTTAGTCCCTTAAATTTTTTTTATAACTTTTAGTCCTTCATTAATTTTTTTTCAGCATTTTTAGTCCTTCTAAGATTTTTTGTCCATTTTTAGTCCCTCATTTATTTTTATTTTTCAAAATTAGTCCAATGAGGGACTAAAAATCGGTAAAAATATTTAGAGGGACCAACAATACTAACGAAAAATTAATGAATGACTAAAAATTGTCAATTTTTTTTGAAGGACTAAAAATTTAAATCTATAAAGCTGAGGGACTAAAAACTTATTTAACCCATAAATTTACATATTGCTGTCAACACCCCCCCCTCAAGTTGGTGCTTAAATGTCCAACATGCCCAAGTTGCTTACAAAAAATTCAAAGTTAGGTCTAAACAGTCCTTTTGTAAGAATGTCTACCACTTGTTATGAAGTGGGAACAAATGGTATGCGAATTAGGCCTGCATCCACCATCTCTTTTATAAAATGCCTGTCGATTTCTACACGCTTGGTTCGATCATGCTGAACTGGATTCTGGGAAATGCTTATTGCAACCTTGTTTTCACAATACAACTTTATGGGAAGAGTCATAGAAAGTTGTAACTCTTCTAGAATCCTTTTAAGCTATAAAATTTAACAAACTCCCTGTGCCATTGTCCTATATATTCAGGCTCTGCACTACTTATAGCAACAACATTCTGTTTTTTGCTACTCCAAGTAACCAAATTACCCCAAAGAAATGTACATTAGCCTGATGTGGACTTATGGTTAATAATCGATCCTGCCCAATCTGCATGTGTGAATACTTTGATTCCTTGCTGCCCAGTTTTCTTACAAAACAGTCCTTTTCCTGGAACACTTTTTAAATACCTTAAAATCCTGTAAACTGCCTCAAGGTGTTCTTCATGTGGTGAGTGCGTGAATTGTCTCACTAAACTTACTGCAAAGGCTATGTCTGGGTGGGTATGATAGAAATAAATTAATCTTCCCACTAATCTTTGGTGCCGTGCCATATCAACTGGATCTCCTGTCTTCACTTCCAATTTTTTTTGTTAGGATCTATAGGAGTTTCAGCTGGCCTACAACCCATCATCCTAGTGCCTTTGAGAAGATCCAGAATATACTTTCATTGTGACACAACAATTCCTTTCTTTGATCTTGCAACCTCCATCCCAAAAAATATTTTAAGGACCTGAGGTCTTTAATGTCAAACATTGTATGATCACTTTGACACTGAACCTACCCTTTTTGAAGTAAGGGGTGATGTTTTATTCAGAGGAAGAGGCAGCAGGTAGTACATCATCAGATACAATGGGCAATAATTGGGGATGCATGTCCTCAATCCAATAAGCCTCCTTAACATAAAATGCTACATGAGCTAGTTTTTCTGCAGCTCAGTTTTCTAATCCATTAACAAAACAAGGTGAATGTAAGCTGGAAAGACTAGCTAACAGAAACTATCCTTCAACACACCAGTGAAATAATCACGCTGGCCAAAGGTACCACTTCTCCAGTTATCAATGAGACACTTACAGTCAGATTCATAAAGTACCTGTTGGAACAACATGTTCCTTGCGGTTTTGATAGACCACAGAAAAGCCAAACCTTTGTAACAAACTTGGCAAATCTCTCAAACCAAGCTCTAGGTTACTATTTCAATCCATAGAGACACTTTTGAAGCCTCCTGGGGGTGCATCCATGTAGACTTCTTCCTCCCAATCTCAATTCAAAAGGCATTCTTCACATCTAGCTGCTGCAATGGCCAGTCTATATTTGCAGCTAATGACAAAAGAACTCTTAACTGTTTATAACTTGGCAACAGGGGCAAAGGTTTCTGAGTAATCAGTTCCGTAAGTCTGAGTGAAGCCTTTAGCAACTAACCTGGTTTTGTATCTCTCAATAGATCTGCCCTGTACTTGATGGTAAACACCCATTTACACCCCACAGTTGTCTTTCCTCTAGGCAAGTCTACCCTTTTCCAAGTCTGATTCTTCTCCAGGGCTCTCATCTCCTCCAAGACAGCTTCCTTCCACTCAGGAACCCTTAGAGCAGCCTGTATATCTTTTGGAATTTCTTTTTTTGTCAGTTCTAAAGTAAAAGCCCGAAATGAAGGGGAGAAGTTTTCATGAGACAAAATTTGAGTTAGGATGCTTTATACATGATCTAATTCCCTTTCTAATTGCAATAGGAAGGTCAGAATTGTCAGGGACAAATTCAACTATAGTTTGAACAGGTTGGACAGAATTAGAAAATTTGTTACCTGATGGGTTCTTGGAGTCATGGCAGTCTTGAGGATCATTTGGCTCTATTATTTGAGATTTTGTCTTTCTGGTATATAGACTAGATCAAAGGGTTCCACACCCTTATTACACACTGTATGTTGTCTCATTTTGTTCAGTTTCAATAATTTCAGAACGTAGCACATTTTGTAAATCTGAAATTTCAGTTTCTAAAACAGGTTCTGAAATTAAAACAGTTTTTGAAATGCTGTCTTTATTTTGCTGAGAGGTTCACCCTTGCTTTGAGCATCTAAATTTCCTTCTTTATGCATGGAATCCAAATTTAAAAAATCTGAATTTTGTAAAGTTGGCAAGATTGAAAAATCTGAAGTTTGAAAATACTGGACAGCATCTTCCTCCCCCCCACACACCTAAAAGATGATTCTTGAAAAAAAGGTTTTTTTTTTTTTAAAAGTAACATGCATAAAAACAATGGTTTTCTTGGAGATGAGATCAAAGCATTTGTATCCTTTTTGGTTGGGAGCATAGCCAACAAACACAATTTTTTACTCTAGGTTCAAGTTTACTTTGATTTGGTTCATGAGAATGTACAAAGACAGTACACCCAAATATTCTAAGGGGGTAAAGTGCACGAGAGTCTATTATTTGGAAAAAAAAACTTTTGAAAACATTTTGAAGTTCAAGATATATTATCAACTTCAGATTTTGTTTTCATCAAGTAAATACATGTTAATCTTCTATGATCATCTATAAAGGTGACAAACCATCCTTTTCCATTTGGTTTAGGGTCCCGACTAGGCCACCTAACATCACTATGAATTAAAGTGAATGTACTAGATCTTTTATAAGATTGAGGAGAATGAGACGAATGAGATGAAAGCTGATGCTTTGAAAGTTGACAAACTTCACAAGGAAAAAAAAACTGCATACTCCATTGTCCAGAGGCTTCTCGCTATGCGAAGGTAAGGAGGAGGAATGTTATACGCAGCCTTACCCTTACATATGCAAATAGGTTGTTTCCAGATTCGAACTCATGACTAACAAGTCACCAAGACACAACTATACCGTTGTGTCAAGGCTCGCCCTCTCAAACTTCACAAGAAAACAGATTTCAATTTTTTATTTTTAAAAAAGTTCAGGAAATAAATGTTTCAAGTACAAAAAACTTGGGTGACCTAGCACACAATGCCATAGCATAACTTTTTCATCTTCATGAACAGAAACTTAATTAAGACAATCGCCCTGAGTTTTTTTTCCTTAAAAACAACTTCATCCTCAAAGAGATAGAGTCCATCAACCTCCTTACCCCTGCCAATCAAATCTCAGAATGTGCTAGTACAGGAGTCAAAAATATCCAAACAGTTTAGATCATGTGTCAATTAACTAATGGACAAAAGATTACATGACAAATTTGGGACATGAAGGACATTATATAGAGTTAGAGATTTAGATATAGGAATGGAACCAACACCAGCTATGATAGACAAAGTACCACCTGCAATTCTGATCTTTTTATGACCTGCACAAGGACTGTATGTGGAGAACAGTTTTGAACAATTTGTCATGTGATCAGTAGCGCCAGAGTCAATGATCCATGGGGCTTAGAATTCTGTTTTGTGCTAACAAGAGCAGTAGAAAAGGATATACCTTGTTGGTCTAGAGAAGAGGTAGGATTAACTGACATTCTAGCTGAAAGGAATTTGGACAAGTGCTCTAATTGTTTCTTAGTGAAGGAAGTGACACAGAGTTGCCCTTCTGCCTCATGTTTTCTCCATGTGAGGCTACAAATGATGACAATGCATCTTCAATGTGCCTACAATTTCTGGAAGTCATGGTAGGCAAATACAGGATCAGAGCTTCTGATACCATGTAATTTTAGGAGAAGAAACTGATCTTTATTATTGTACATTGATCAGAATTACTTGAGGAATTAATGTATATAAACAGCGATGGTTAGGTGAAACCCTAGACACCCTCATTACAAAATAAATGCAGAGATAGGAATTAAAGGAGAATCAAATTAGATCTGCATAATCTGATCTTTATATCATCTAACTGAATCTCTAGAATAAAGGAGAATAAAATCTAATCAGATTTGATAATCTGATTTGGATTTTAACTACCTATATCTTCTAGGATCCTTATTTAAAATTTAAATTTACATACAGCTGTCAACACTTCATGTATCTTATTTTGAATTATTAAAAAATTTGGTACCCTCATTGTTGTGTTATTACTGTCATATCATCCCCGTGTCATATTAATATTAAGTACAGCTTGGCTGTGCTTTCAGCATGACTAGTGAGTCCGATAAATTATGGAGCTCAAAATTTGATGTGATGTATTCTTTTGATAGCTACCAATCAGTAAAAAATGATATTGGAATTTTTCATGCCATTGTATGTTCTTGCAGGTAGAAATTACTGATGTACCTGCTGATACAAAGGACAATGACGAGATTCTTGAGAGTGAATTCTTCGACACTAGGCAGGCATTTCTGAGTCTCTGCCAGGGAAATCATTATCAGTATGATACTCTAAGGCGGGCCAAGCATTCCTCTATGATGATTTTGTATCATCTTCATAATCCAACTGCTCCTGCATTTGTTATAACATGTAATATTTGTCGTCTTGACATAGAAACAGGCCAAGGTTGGCGTTGTGAAGTTTGCCCTGAATATGATGTGTGCAATGCTTGTTATCAAAAGGACGGTGGCGCTGATCATCCTCATAAATTGACAAATCACCCGTCAATGGCAGATCGTGATGCTCAGAACAAGGAAGCAAGGCAACTTCGAGTATTACAGGTTTGTGTGAGATTTTATTTGTCCCTGTATGTGTCATTTCAATGAGCATGCTTATATATTACTTGGTTATATTGCGCATTTCAAATAAACACGTCAGATACATGTGTGGTGAAATTTGAGTGTGAAGAGGAGTCCTTCATTTATATTTTCTAACATGTAGAACATATAGAATTATATAATGTGAATTGAGCATGAAAAATTATGAATTTTTATGCATATGTGGGACATATATGTTGTTGGAGTGTTTATTTGCTTATTATCAATGATAACAGCAGAAGCAACAAAGGCTGTATATCCACTAGTCAGTCAACTTCCATTGTTAACTTTGTTGAACTTTTCTTTTAAAAAGGCAAAGACAATTAAATTATATAAACGGGTTGTTTGGGGGAACGAGTGCATCAAAACCACCCAATTACAAGTTGAAAAATACATGAATAAACCCCTCAGGATCAAATAAAGGGCAACCAGCCTTACAAAGGCAAAGACCTTCCTCGAACCCAAAAGAAACACATGCACAGAAGTACGATAGTATGTTAAGAAAAAAACTGAATAAACCGTTCATCCCCCACACCCTTGTAAGCACCACACCACGACCCACATCTGGAAACTAACCTTGACCCACTGTAAAATGTCTACCCTGTAGCAAAATACAAACAGCTCTATATGACAACACCAGAAGCCATAAAAAACCAAAGCTATATGAAAAACAAAGAATATGTTTTAACGACCAGCACGGATCCATTTGCCACTCATAAAAAGATGGTGAAAACTGTTCAATTGTTGCCTTCAACCAAGCCCATGACCTGCATTTGACAGATTCAAATAACTGTTGAATATCACATCTTCAACTGTTCAAAATAATATGATTCTGCTGAAGCCAAATGGACCAGATTCAGGCTTATTAATAGCGGCGCTATTGCGCGCTTTCCCGGAGTAGTGGTGCGGTGCGGCGGCCGGCCGCCACAGACCGTATCGCGACAGTGAGACGAAGTGGAGCGGCAATAGCGACCACTATCGCGGGTGCAGTGCGGCTGAAAAGAAATGTCGAGGAAGACGAAAGGTTGAGGGTGCGCCGCTATTAATAAGCCTGGGTAAACAGTAAAAGTTTACTTTTTTTAAGCAAAAAAAATCCAAACGTAGGCAGTACGTGTGAGTTGTGACGAAAAGGTGAAAGGTATTGGAAACACCCCTGATTTGGTATTTGCACCCCCTGATTATTTTCTTCTCGCATATGTAGAGTCGAAGAGGAAGATAGGCACGTGACACTGGAATAACTTTTGTTGTATAGAGTTAGATTTAAAAGAAAAATGAAGAATTAAGATTGAAAATAACTTCAAACACTTATTCTTAGAAATAAATGAATCTCTTCTCATATAATAATATATATACTTTTTCTACCCCTCATATATACATTTTATCCTCTCAGAAACTCTCCACTCCTCCCCTTCCAAAGCATTCAACTTTGCTAAGCTGGTTAGTTTTATATTATATTTTCACTTATATACTTTGATGTAGCAGTGTAGCGCTACCCGCTATAGCGCTATAGCATTTTTTAGGGGTGGCCGCTACGCGCCGCTATCCGAGATTAATAAGTATGACCAAATCATTGCTGCCCACACTACCCACCATGCTCCTTTTCTCCTGTTACCTTTGGCTGCCCCTGCATGCTTCCAGAAATGGGCCATACTATCTTGTGGCAGAATCTGTTGTCCTCCTAGCCATGCATAGCATTGCAACCATACTTGATAGGATACTTTACAAGAAAAGAAGAGGTGCATTGTAGCTTCCGCATCTTGATTACTGTCAGGAAGTGAGTTGGACCAAACTCAACACTACAAAACCGACATGTAAGGTGAGGATTGCTCCCCATTTATATAGTCCATCTCAGCACTATCTTTAATCAATGTGGGATTTCAACATGTCCTCCTTTTACCCACAGTTACCCGCCATGTGGGACTTTCAACACACCCCTCTATCTAGGGGTGACCATAATTTATGTGGCTTTTCCAACACCCTTTCTCATGCTCAAGAGTATCAGCTTGTAGCATGACAAACATAGGAGGTCCATCAATGGGTCTAAAATTGGCTCTAATACCATGTCAGGAAGTGGATTTGGGCTTAACTCAATACTACAAAATTAACTTATAAGGGGAGGATAGCTCCCTACTTATATAGTCTATATTAGCACTATCTTTTATCAATGCGGGACTTCAACATGTCTCCCTTTTGCTCACAGCTTCCACCATGTAAGACTTTTAGCACAACCCTCTATCTAGGGGTGACCACAATTTAGGTGGCTTTTCCAACAATTACAAAGGCAACATGTTTGATCTCTGTTAATCTCACCAACATTCCTACGTGCCAAGTTCACTAGATACGGGATCCTATCAAGGAAGACCCAAAGCTCAAAACTTGTGAAGGTGCTCTTAACTTCCACAGCACACGAAAAATATGTTGTTTCTCCCCTGCCTCTTGACATTGTAGCATATAGTAAGCATTTTTTACCATGTATGCCTTTGACAAGTCACCTTTCCAAGACCAAGCATCCTCCAAGACCCTTTGTTGAACTTTTGTGATGATTATCAATGAATTGGCAATTTTTTTTGGGGAAGGAAGAGGGGAGGTTTATGAAATATTTTGTTATTTACATAGGATAATAGTCAATTGCTTTCTATTGAATTCTTTAATGTTAATGCATGATTTTGACTTTCAATCTCATTCTATCACCGATTCACCATGCTTAGTGGTGATATTGCACTTCTCTCTATAAGGTATGATGTAAATGGATTTTATAATTTACAGTTACGAAAAATGCTTGATCTTCTTGTGCATGCATCTCAATGTCGTTCTGCCCACTGCCAATATCCAAATTGTCGCAAGGTGAAGGGGCTTTTTCGTCATGGGATGCATTGCAAAATCCGTGCCTCTGGAGGTTGTGTTCTATGCAAGAAAATGTGGTATTTGCTTCAACTCCATGCTCGTGCTTGCAAGGAATCTGAATGCCATGTACCACGTTGCAGGTTTGTGAGTCAGGCTTAGGCATAGCAATTACTCAAGTCACTGTTTATATATTTTGCGTATATAACATTTTCTTTTTGGGTTAAATCAGAGATTTAAAAGAACACTTAAGGAGGTTGCAGCAACAGTCTGATTCAAGGCGAAGAGCTGCTGTAATGGAGATGATGAGGCAGAGAGCTGCAGAAGTTGCCAACAGTTCTGGATGAGCATTTTGATGTTTGGACATGTACATATGGGATGTTTTGGAAGAATGCTCCTGTCAAATATAGACATTAGCTTTGCCCGTTCTCCAGTTAGATGCTGCTGGAAACTAGGGCTCGACATGGATCCGGATCAATCTGACAATCCGGTGAATCCGAATCGATTCAAAACTGAAAATTTCAGATTGGATCGGATTAAAATATTGCAAATCCGATTTGTTTGGATTGCATCACGGATTTCATTTTTGAAAATCCAATCTAATCCTATCTATCAAATTACTTAGTATGTTTTATTTTTTTAATATTTGTTTAACCTTTAGAGTTTGGGCTTTTTAGCCCAGCCCAATTTAATTGTATTTTTTCACTTGGATTGCAAACTTAAACTAGGAAAAATTCCATTGGATCCAAACATATTAAAATTGATTGGATCGGATTAAAAAATGCCACAGAACTGGTCCAAATAGACCCGTGTCCACCCCTGCTGGAAACCATACTTTGACCAGCTGTGCGTGGATGGTTTCTATTTGCATGACCTGATTGTCCCCATGAGGATCATAGAGTTCAACCAACTAGTGATGCCTCGACTAACTATCCAGGTCCAACTGGGTATAACGGCGGTGGTGTCTTCGTATGCTAGTCGATTTGATGATTCTTTGATATTGTCAGCTTCTCGTGTTATCTCTCATGGTCATTGTGTGGCAAGTTATTATAGTTCTAATTTGTCAAAAGTATCTTACTTTTTTTCGCGGGGGCCACTGAAGTCGCATTTTGTCCTCGTCTTTTTTAAGGTTGACACTTTCTGTAGTACCCTTTTATTTAAAGATTAAATAATTAATTAGTAGTTTCAGAAATTTGTACTGGTCAACTCAAAGGTCTTGTTGAATTCACATAAGAATGATATATTTAGTTAAAGAATTCGTGTTCAATTTCTATTGTATGTAAAAAAAAAATTGGATCAGTGGTATATCTGATCTAGTGGGTTGGGGGATACTAGGATAAAAAAAAATTGCATTAGACACAAAAAATATTTCTTGTATACTGATTAAAAATTAAATAAAGACAACTATAAGGACCAATTGAATATTTTATAATTGATAATTATGTTACCATGAAATTATTATCATGAAATGTGGAAAAATAATTTTTCAAGTTAGATTTGAATTTTAACATTTTTTTATATTAATATAAGATAATTGCAAGTGTTTAGTGAAAAATGATGAACAAAAAATTGTAGTTTATCCTTTTTAATTAATTTTATAATTAAAATAAATTATTTTGGTCATAAATAGTTTAATTAAGTTAGGACTGAAAGGATTTTAAAATTTCAAGTTAATTTGAACGAATTAAGAAGATTATAATTTAACCTGGGTGTAATAAATAAAACGGTAAAAAATTCCATGGATGTTTTCATTGGACAAGTGATTATTATATAATCCTATCATAAAAATCTCAACATGGTCTTGCTCTAGCAAATCTCTAATTGTGCGATATGAATGAATGTAGGCCCTCATGGTCTTCTAATTCATTAATCAATAGATATTCTAGTCAATACAAAGTACACACATGACAATCTCAATTTTTAGCCGATCAATTACACAATTTATCACTAATTCTTTTTGTTATCTTTAGTCTATCAATTCATGGGAAAATGCTATTGAATCATCTAAAAGTAATGGCATACAACAAAAAGAGAAACATGCTAAGGGAAACATACAAGAGCAAATAACACTAATAGCAGAAGAAAGGAAACATGTTACATTCACCTCAACACGAGAGTCACACCTCAATACGAGAGTCACAATATTTTCTACTGCCTAGTTGTTCATTTTTCGTTGTTTTTCTACTTCGCTCCCTTGTATTTCTTTGTTTTCTTTCTCTTTCTCTTTCTCTATAGGTAAAAAATGAAGGTGTGTGATCACATGATTGATTAGTTTAAGGGTTTAACTTCCTACACCCAACACTTTTGTTAAAATGTCAATATTGCCCTTGTTCCTTTTGTTTTTGTTTGTTTTAACATACACCAGTCACTCACTGCTTCTTCTTGGACATGCGCTGCTTCTTCTTGCTTCTTGCTTCTTGCATCTTGGTTCTATATTGGATTCTCGCTGCTTCTTGCCTTGTTGGTTTGGTGGTGGAGGTTGTGGTTAGCATTCGTGGAGGTTTCGTTGGTCTCTGCCGTCGTCGGAGATAAGTTCTGGAGCTCTGTTACTGTAGCAGAAAACACTTGTACGGATTGGTAATCCGTATGAGTATTTTTTTTTTGTTTTGTATTTTTTTTAAAGTATTATTAATTAATGTATTTGT
The DNA here is from genome assembly GCA_013407115.1 of Glycine latifolia. Lineage (NCBI taxonomy): Eukaryota > Viridiplantae > Streptophyta > Magnoliopsida > Fabales > Fabaceae > Glycine > Glycine latifolia. The sequence goes on from CM023955.1 coordinate 40,412, forward strand.
CCCTTTAAGTGATGTATTGAATTTGAATTAAAATAACAGTTAATACTGTGAAAATGAATATTATGCGTAGTTTGTTAATGATTATTTGTTTTGAATTTGTTTGTTTATTAAGATGGACAACGATGACTGCATGCATGATGATATTATGTCTGAAGAAATTAATATGAGTGAAGACAATGGAAGCGAACCATTTGCGTTTGAAAAGAACAAGTCTGTAATTGATTGTTTCGATGCATTTAAGACTTCAAAGGTATTTATATGATATAGTAGCATATTGAATGTGAGTAAATGAATAATTTCATAAGATTAAATACGTATTCTGAAATTTTGTAGGGGTTTAATTCTCGTGACGAGGTATTGCAATGGGCTCGTACTGTTGCATATGATATTGGTTTTGTAGCTGTGATAATGAGGTCTGACATAACAACTGGTAAGAGGGGAAGGACCTCATTTATTTTGATAGGTTGTGAAAGGAGTGAAAACTATAGAGCATTCAACAAAGATTTAGTACAGACGACCATTGGCAATAGAAAATGTGGTTATTAAGGTGCGAGGGAAACCTGTTGTAAGAGGTGAAGGATGGATGGTGAAGTTAATCTGCGAGTTACATAACCATTGTTTGGCTAAGTCATTTATTGGACATCCATATGCTGGTCATTTAACTGAGGAAGAAAAGTGTATTGTTGCTGAAATGACAAAGTCAAGGGTTAAACCGAAGAATATTCTTCTGACTTTAAAAGATCGCAATCCGAAAAGTTATACAACAATGAAACAAGTCTACAATGCAAGATATGTGTTTCGTACTTCTATAAAAGGCAACAATACTGAAATGCAACAATTAATGAAGCTTCTTTAACGTGATATGTATGTCCATTGGCATAGAGTCAAGGATGAAAATGTTGTACGAGACATGTTCTGGGCACATCCGGATGTAGTGAAATTGATAAATTCATGTCATTTGGTTTTCCTCATTGACAGTACATACAAAACAAATAGGTATAGACTCTCTTTGGTTGACATAGTTGGCGTGATACCTACTGGGATGACATTTTCAACTGCTTTTGCGTATTTGGAAGGCGAACGTACGAACAATCTTGTATGGGCTCTTGAACGATTTAGAGAAGAGTGAGCTTTTCCCTAATGTCATTGTCATTGACAGAGATACACCACTGATGAATGCCATCAAAGATGTTTTCCCTAACACAACGAACTTGTTGTGTCGGTTCCACATTGACAAAAATGTAAAGAAAAAATGTAAAACGCTTGTGGGACAAAACAATGCATGAGACTATGTCATGGAAGCATGGGGAAGTCTTGTAGATTGTGCTTCTGAAAATGCATATGATGACTGTTTTATGAGGTTTGAATGTGTTTGTGCACCGCGGCCAATATTTGTTTGATATGTCAAAGACACGTGATTGATTTCCCACAAAGAAAGATTTGTCACAGCATGGACTGATAAAGTCATGTATTTTGGCAACACTACTACAAACAGGTAAATGTTGCACAACAAATAGTTGACATTATCATTTCAATAATTGTAACGTTTTTCAAACTGGTGTTATTTTAACCTTTAACTACAGGGTTGAGTCTGCTCATTGGACCTTAAAGCGGCTACTGCAAGACAGCCTTGGAAATCTCTATAATGTATGGGATGCGATGAACAATATGATCACATTGCAACATAGTGAAATTAAGGCTTCTTTTGAGACAAGCACACATGTCGTTGGACATGTGTTTAAAGTTACCTTGTACAAAAGACTTGTGGGCATGGTTTCCAGGTATGCGTTAAATGAAATTGCTGCAGAGTTTGAGCGAGTTAAGTATGCATGTGTTGATAGTTCTTGTTGTGGATGTGTGTTGAGAAGCACACATGGTTTACCTTGTGCATGTGAGTTAGCCAAGTATAATCTTGGCAGCATACCACTGGGTGTCGTACACATGTTTTGGCGGAGGTTGCATTTCTCGGACCAAGGTGTTGATGAGTGCAAAGTCACCATAACAAAAGAGATGGAAGCAATATCCAAACGATTTGAAAGTCTTGACATGTTTGGAAAAGTTACTCTAAAGACTAAATTGAAAGAAATAGCATATCCTGATAAAACATTCATGTGTCCTCCTCCTGAAAAGGTGAAGACAAAAGGGGCTCAAAAGAAAAACCTTACCAAGCACCAAAGATCAACCAAGCGGGATCCATCGTACTTTGAGTACGTGGACGCGTTACATTCTCAGCATGATAGTTGTTCGTCTGGACAACAGTCTGCATCAACATCTTTAGGACCTTTACCGATGGGTAATATTCCAATGTTGGATCAATTTCTTCCATGCATGAGAAATTACATTATTGGTGTATGTGATGTTAAAGCTGATGGTAACTGTGGATATCGAGTTATTGCGGGTTTACTGGGATTTGGTGAAGATGCCTGGGCAGTGGTTCGCAACCATTTGCTTAAGGAACTTGCCGAATGGTTTGAAGACTATACTGTGTTGTTTGGTGGGTTACAAAGATTTGAGGAGTTAAAGAGGTCACTACTTGTTGACGGATTGTCAAAGGTAAAGGTTTTATGTCTTGTTTTGATAAGTTTACCATACTTTTGTGTAGCATTATACTTATACTTTGTAAAATCTAGGTAACACAGGATAAATTGATGGATATTACTGACATGAGTTATGTCATTGCTTCACGTTATAACCTCGTTCTTGTTTGTGTTTCTAAGCAACAAACTATGACGTTTTCCCCGCTTAGAAGCCAACCGTCTAGAGATGCTGTTGTACATCGCGTCATTTGCATTGGTCATGTATATGGAAATCATTTTGTTCAGGTATTACGAATACGATTTCATTTGTTTACAATCATTATAAGCAACAAAGTGTTGACTTCTTATTTTGTTTAGGTAACTTTGCGAGACGGATGTCCTATGTTGCGAATCTTTACACGGCAAGTGCACCGATCGTTTCAAGTAATATAATGATAAATAGAGATCGTTCCCACGAGGATTGAAATACTAATTCAATTGTAATCGACTAACTTTACTATTGGAATAATACGAATAATAACGAGAGATTTAATATAATAGGTTGTTTAATTGAATTTATTAAAATAAAACGCAAGGCAATAATGTAATTTCAAACGTATTAATTATGACAGAGAATTATGGTTTAAGCACAATTACTATGGTTCCCTCTTGTGTGATTGAACTGATATTTAATTACTCCTTAATAGAATTGATTGAAGATATGTCTAATTAATTAGCTAAACCCTAATTTCTCGGTTATTTAGCCCTTTAATCTAGTTTGGGAATCCTAATTCCTTAGTGATTCTTATTAGATTAAGCATTAAGATGACATATTTAAGCTTCACAATACTTCATCCCTATCCCTAGGTAATGTTGTGATTGTTAATCTATTGGGTTCAGGAATTAAAATCTCAAGATCCCTCTTTGTTGATTTTAATCCTATATAATCTAACAGAGTGATCAGATCTATTTAGATTTAATGAATGGAATAACACGATAGAGTAAAACAATAATACTAATTTCCATTAAATGCAATCCAACTACAACAAGGGTTCACTATAGCTTTTGGCTAAACCATAATTACAAAGGAATTAGCCAGACATGGAGATGTCTGGCCTCACACAATAATAAGAAGGGAAGGGAAAGAATCTAGGTTGGGAAGTTACCACCCCTTCAATCCTGTCTTCCTCTATATCTTCTTCTTCCTTGAGCTTGATGTTTTCTTCCTTTGCCTCCTCAATAGCTGTTATTCTCCTCTGCTGTCCTCTCTGCCTTTTTGTCAGTCTCTGTGTCCATGTCAGTCTCTTTCTTTTGGCCTCCTAAGTCCCTATTTATAATTAGGGTGTGAAAATCTTCTCTTATCTTTTATCAAAATCTTCTCTTATCTTTTATCAAAATCTTCTATTATCTTTGTGAAACCTTTAATCCAAATCTTTTCTTATCTTCTATCTTTGTGAAATCTTTAATCAAAATCTTCTCTTATCTTTTATCTTTGTGAAATCTTTAATCAAAATCTTGAAATCCAGAGGCTTCTTGATTTTGCTTTCTTTTCTTCTTTTCTTGGTTTCCTGCTATAAAAATTCAAAGAATAAGTGATAAAGATAAAATAATGAAAACTTTCACTTATATTAGCATGTATTGCTCAATTGTTATTAATTTATTGATTCTTTTAGCTTGAAAAATACTATATGCTAGAAGCACACCAACTGCTTTGTTATGGTCAAGACATTGTCATTCTCAAGCACAACACTGGCCAACAAGTTATATTAGTCGAATGCAAAAATATAACAGTTTGACGACATTACCAACAGATTATGTGGATTTGGGAAGTCAAAAGTGACTCATTTGACATTACTTTGTTATTTGATTAGAATGAATTCTGAAATTGAATCTTTGTAATTTGATTACTTCAGCTATTACGAAATGAAAATTTTGTTTAATCTAAGGTGAATGATGTTTAAACAATGAAAATAGTAATGTAGGTTCTAAAAATGTTAATACATGTGTTAATATATTGGCATACACCATACAAAGAATGTCAAAAGTCAAACTGCGTCATGCCCTCCTCGAGGCAGTCCACTCCTGGGACGTCTAGACTTGACATACACCATCTGATCATCACACACACCGCGAGCTAATGTGATACACTGCTCTACTATGTTGTATACGTTAGTGCCAACGGTAACCATTCGAAGATCTATCATTTGTTGCAATCTCTCTGCAATCGTATGGCACGCGCCTTGAATAGAAGGATAAAAAAACATGTATCACAATAAGGTCACCAAATCAATGCAAATTACAATCAAATTAAAATGATTTTTAGCTTACCACTGCATGTTGAGGCATGTTTGCCTCGGCAGGTGCAACTACATCTCCCTCTGGAATAGGTGGTGGATCTGACATGGTTTGTGGTGGATCTGGTACGAAATGTGGGAAGACATGAGGACGTCTAATGGCCTCCCCAGGCTGTGGCGGGATCATGAAAGGGTGCGATATTGGTAGAACCAACCAAAATAATCTGCATGACACTGACCAGGGAAAGTAGCGTAATCTCCCGTGACCACAAGAAACTGAGAAAATTGAAGCAACATATCATCGACCTCTTCAGTGGATGGGGAGGGCAAGCTCAGCAGAGACGTAATACTCTGAACGAATCCAAACTGCCTAAGTACCCTCTTTGGTTGGTATCTGACAATGTAAAAGCCCCACCGGATATGACCTAAGAAAAGACAATTCGCTTCAAATTCAAGGACGTCACGGTGATCGATGTATGGTGTCCAACAAAGATCGTCGGTCGTCAACCTATCCAGTCGCCTTCGATAGGTTGCGACAGGTAACGCCTTCCCTGGCTTCCAGTAGCATGCCCGTGGTTGGCTCTCAACATACTCCTCATCAGCAAGCATGCTGGCAACTCCAGGAAAATGCTCGTATACCCAACACTGTAGTGACCACAAAAGTGAAAACAATAAAGCAATTATATTACAACCCAATCATTAAACATCAAACAAAAGTCACTTTAAATGTCATAAATACCTGGAGTAGACTAATATAACCAGCAAGATACTTTTCGTGGTGCTGACACGCGTAGTTGAGGTTATCATACATGTGTTGGAGTGCAGCCGCTCCCCAACTGAAGCCACCAGCTTGATGGAGATCATGAAATGCCTCCAAGAATACCACACCGATATGTGTGGCACTCTTGTTAGCAAAGATCGTGCAACCAACCAAATGGAGCAAATATGCTCTGGCTGCCACTGTCCACTCCATATGCTGACACTTCACAGCATACAATTCTCGCAGCCATGACAGACGAACATATGCGCCATGACATTATTTCGTCTCTGCTTCAGCCTCTTCGGTGGTCACCTCAAGCAACTCCATTAGCAATTCAACTGCCTCCACTACATCCAATACATCATATGTCTGGAAGGCCCCCATGACTGGTAGATGTAGTAACGATGCGACGTCGTTCAGCGTGATCATCATCTCTCCGATCGGAAAATGGAAACTACTGGTCTCCTTATGTCATCTCTCCACAAAGGCTGAGATTAAACCCCGGTCACCTGTCTTCAATGAACAGGTGATAAGTGATCTTAACCCCGTCCTGACGACCAAACCTTCAATCTAAGGTGCAGGCCTACCAAATTTCTGCACCTTTCTCCCATGAGATGCCAACTTCAGCTCAGGGCATTCCTGTAATATTTGTTAGTTAGCTACCTACAAAGAAATTCCAAAAATAAAATTCAAATGTAATTATATTTGAATACAATCGTACCTCTGCCGTCTAAACCTTAGCTGCGATATGAACAGTGTAAAGAGTCAACATTGAAATGTCATGGGGCCCACTAGGAAATCCCTCGACCTTAGCATCAATGCTTCCCTTGACCTCAGCATCAAATCTTCCCTCATCAGGTGCAACAATGTCAACAACGTCAACGGCTTCCTCAGCAGGCACATCCTCAACAACACCAGTCCTTCTGCGTTGTCTTCGTGTCAATGCTGTTGACCTTCGGCGTGCAGGCGGTTCTTCTTGAATGGCTTCTCTACCTTCTCTGGCCAAAGCCCGCCCTAATCCTCTCATTTTAACCATTATCTGACATTCATTCAAACCAATTTGGTACATTACAACTTCAAATCAATTCATACTCTTGAAAATCAAAACAACAAATATACAATCGTACCCATCTACACATTGAGGTTATAAGATGCATCAAAGCTCAACTAAATCAATGCTCAACTAGTCAATGATATTGGGTTCGATTTCCATATACACAATCAACTAAATCAACACATTGTCTAAAATATACACAATCAACTATCAATTTCCACCCGTACACTAGTCATGGTATTGGGTTCGATACTGACCATATATGTGGACCACACAAACATTGGTATCGAATCAACATGAGGTTATAAGACACATCAATACTCAACTAAATCAACACATAACTACAATAGGTACATAACTAAATCAACACATGAGGTTATAAGATACATCAATGCATAACTAAATCAATGCTCAAAATCAAAGACATTTCAAGGCTCACAGGATCCATACAGGCAACTCAATCAACATCATTTCTAGAAATATATTTTTATTTAAAAAAATTTAAAAAAACTCAAAATACACATACGGATTGACAATCCGTATGGCTCCTACGTATTCCAATTCCTTCTTACTGATTGTCAATTCGTATGGTCCCTACGGATTGCCAATCCGTATGGCCCCTACGAATTCCAAATCCTTCTTACGGATTACAAATCTGTATGCACGTTAATATGAAACATCGAACACGAACGAAACGAACTTACCTCTGTCACGTAAGCACAACACTAAAAACGTATTGCAAGGACGACGATGGAAGCTCCTACGGCCAACAATGACGAACGAAAATCGTAGAACCACCGTGGATGATGACGTCGAGAAGCACAATAGCGACAGCGACGGAAGATACGAGGGCACCTCAACAGAATAAATGGTGTATTGGCAAAATTTTCAAACCTTCAATTAAACTTTTTTTACAAAGGGTATTTCGAGCATTTCACTATTTACTGTTGGGTGTATGGGAATATTTACTGGTGTAGGAAGTTAAACTCTTAGTTTAATTCCTTATTGGATCTCCAATGGCCCATTTACTCTTGGCTTTTTATATTTAAACTTATTTGTTTAGTTGAAACATAAATACTTAATTAATATTTATATATTAAATTAATTATCCTACAACTTTGGGGATGTTACAAGTTCTTCATTTTGTCAAGTTGATTGAATTGTGTAACTCATCATACCACCTTTAGTAAAGATTGAATATAAGGGGAAGACGAGAGATAGAAATTGGGGAGGAAAATATATAAAGGGATGAAACGTCTTCAAAAAGCTTAAAATTAAAAACTATAATACATTTTTTTTTCAAGAAACTAGTTAAAATTATTTTAAAAGTTCAATTAAAAATAATTTTATATGACTTTTTTTGTTAAAATCCTTTTATTCAAATAATTTTTCTTTCAAATTTCGGTTAAAAACTAAAAAAATTGAAACTTAAAACCATCCAAACAAGGAAAAAGGTACATGTGTCTGCGGGTATTACTCGTTATTATAACTTATTTTATTCTTTAGTAATTTTGTTTACTTCATTAGTTAGTAAATATTTATAAATACTTGTTTTTATATTTTCTTCTTCTGCCTATCGGACGAAAGGGCAGCGTATAGAAAGGGAAAAGAAGATAATATGGTGGTAGTTTAAGATAATGGTAATCTATGGCCCAAGTTTATCGGTGTACTGTGGATCGTGGGTACGTGATGGTAGCAATTGGCAGGATAGGTGCAGCCCCCCGAAATTGAATGGGTCTGGGAGGAGAAGCATCACCTGCAAATTCGAAAGTGTGAGACTCAGTAGAGCATGCAGTGTGGCACTGACTACCTTGCTTACAACCGCTGCGGTGATAGCTTCTGTGGCAGCAGCTGATGAACTCGAGACTCTATCCAACATACCCCAGACATTGTCCGGCGAGTGCACGTTGCCAAAAGATTGCAAGAAAGCTAGAATACAGAAACCAAAATCGAGGAAAGCGGAATCATGCACAATCAAGTGTGTCACCACTTGCATCCGAGGTGGAGATGGCTCTCCTGGAGAAGGCCCTTTTAACGTGATAAGGTACATAATAAACTTCCTAGTTCCATATTTGATATTAAACGTTCGCTATTTAGATATGGTAATTATCTAAATGGATTTTTCAGACCTCTGGTTGTTTTCAAGCAAGGGTTTCGAACTCGTCAATACTGGTAAATCACTTCAACTATTTGCTATAGTTTGTGTTGCGTGCTAATTTGATGCGATCATTGCTGATAAAATTAGCAGTTCGCTTTTTGTACCAACTGAAATTTTCAACTGATATATATTTGTTTGTTTTATTTTTTGGAAAGGGGAAATGAACTTCAAACTTTAAGATGCATTACAATTTTTATTATTTCTTTGATATAGCATGTAGTATCACATTACTTAAATTATTATTGTCTGGTTAAATTTTAGTTTAGGCCAGTCGTTAATTTTCAGTGACAGCTGTGGCCAGTAGAACTTTAATTCATGTGGCGTATTTGTTCAACATGGTATTCAATAATTGCTACAGAAACCCACAACTACATGTTGGGAGATGGACAAGTTTTTCTCATTTCCCGCAAACGGGACCAATTGTGTAAGGTGAATTTGTATAAAAGATTTGCTTAATGCGCTAGGTTTAAGCTGAGCGGATCTATTTCACATGTTTTCTCATTCTTCCTTAAGTGAATAATCTAGAGTACCTAAGTGGCTTGCTTCTCCCCGTTGACAACTAGCTTTTATAGGAGGGTTCCCTAAGTGTTTGGGTGCCCCCGCCCCCCAACAGCTATCTTTTAAGTTTTAAGTGCGCACAAGAATGAAAGGATGTCTGGAATCTTTAGAGAAAAGTGTTGAGTCATTGAGGAAGGAGATGGAGGCAGAACGAGAGCTTCAAGAAACACACAGAGAACTTCAAGAAGCCAGGCTCAAGAAGATTGAAGAGATATTGGAGAGCCTCACTCAAATTGTGGGGGATACTACAGATCTAGCTTCCTCAAGGGCATCATAAAATGTGGCCCACGAAGGTAGGTCAATGGGGAGATCGTCAAATGAACATAAAGAGGAACTTTGGAGGAGGTTGTAGATTCCCTTGTTCTCTAGAGACGATGCCTATGGGTGGGTGAAGGTGAGTAGGTTGGAAAGATATTTTCAAATTAAAGGGGTAATAGAGGAGGAGCAATTACATGATGGGAGTCTTACATGACAAATCCTTCATGGGAGTGTTTCAGAACTGTCGATAGAATTTAGAAGGTTCCAACCTTCAATGATGCAAAATCCCTTTGAATTGCTTTTGGGTTTGAAGCAAACTACTACTGTGGAAGATTTTTAGGAAGAAGTTTGAGTTGTATGGCAGAACCAATTTTCCCCAAGTGCTTGGGAATTGGGTCCTTATCAATTTCTTTCTTAAAAGGGCATAAGGTTGGTTACCTGTAAAAGACTCTCCAACACTCAATTACTCAAATCAATGTGTACTCTGGCTTGGGAGTTCAAATACTAAAAAATGAGTGCATACATAGGAATGTTTTTGCTACCTTTGTATAAAATCATGTCCTTCAGCTCTTGCACGATTCACGACATAAGGTATTTGTAAATGGCCTTAGGATTGCGAGATCCTATCTGTCCTCGATGTTAGTAGTTGTTTGATCGAACCCATCAAAGGTTTTATCGCAACAGAATTAGTAATGTTTAAGCTTATCAATTTACAGTATTTTTATTGATAAAAAGTGAAGCAATTTGAACTTAACTCGTAATTCTTATATATTGTGATTGAGTTGTTTTAGTGTCTAGTCATAATATGAACTTCTCAGCTGCTTGGCAAGTCATTTGGGTTGCGTTTTATGGTCTATATGGGTCTTCAGTTCAGAAATGGTATAGTCTTCAATAATGCTGTTTCGGCTTTTGAGGGCCTTCTGGTTAGGTTCAGAAATTTGACATGGCTAAAAATAAGAGTTCAGGTTTCCTTGTTCGTTTTTTGAATGGGTCGATAGCCTTGGCCTCTATTTGCAAAATATGGAGGGATAGCCAATATCTTATATCATACTTTGACTCCAATCTTATGTTGTATCCGTGGGCTGCAGTCACATTTTTCGGTGGGTGTATCAGTTGACTTGGTGTCTTTGTGTTGGGCAATGTGTAGTCTGTTCTATATGGTTCAGTTTATAGTATATCAATTTGGTAGGGATATTTGCTTTAGTGGGGGCCGTTTTTATGATTGGTTGGTGGTGTATGCGTTGTAACTCTTTCGGGCTAGTTGGGGCATGTCTTGTGACCCTTCTACCTCGTTTTTACTATCAATATATATGTTATTTGCCTACAAAAAAAAAATGATTTTTTCATATGCTATAAAAAAATCAATCTTTCTCTAGACTTATTATTAAGCAACATGCAAACTAAATATTATTTTATATAATAAATACTTATTTTAGTCTTTAAAATAGTAATTTTGAAAAATAAAATAAAATACTTATGTCAAAGATTGCATTCTTATAAATGGAATCATTATGTAAAAAAATCTAAGCAGTGCTTTAAAACATTTAATACATTTTATTAGTTGCTTTTATATAATTTAAATATTAGTATTAAATAAATTTCTTATTTTTAATATAATAAATATTTTCTAATTGAGTACTTTCTAGTTTCTATTACTGATTAGCATTTATTTCCTTGGGCAGTTTGGTGGAATGCTCAGATATCTGTAATTTGATAAGCGATGCTGTCGTAACAAAAACTAAGTAGTCACTCTTTCAGTAAATGCATATTTGCCCATGTATACTTTCCTTGTGTAATTTAGTACTATGTTCAAATATATCTGTAATTTTTTTAATAAGTGATGATGATAGACATTCAATTTCGGTTGGATTTATAGCATTAATTACAATTGTTATGTGTACTTTTTTAAGAAGAAATAATAATAATAATAATAATAATGTGTATTTTGATACTAATTTTGTGTGGGAAAAAATACTCAGAGGACAGGTGGATGGATCCCTCTATTTCCACATTATAGTAGGGATTATCTTGACTTCATGATAGTGTAACTTGATCACACAAAATATGTTTAGTTTAGGGCTAACGAAGAGGGAAAATATAGTGGAGAAGAAAACTAGCATTAATATTTTTTTAGTCCGATCCTGTTACACTATTAAAAATAATATTACACTAGGTTACGTAGGGTGCAATTACAATGATGTTTTAATGTAAAGTGGGTGACCTGCTTTGCAAAAAAATTCATACTCATAAAATAATTCATATATAATTTAATCTAATTCATTTCAAATCCATTTAAATGGATTAGTTTCATATTCAAATCCAATTTTTTTTAATTTTAAATCCAATCCAATTAATTAGATATAGATTGAATATTTGTTTGGATTTTAAAATTTAATATAATTTTTTTAGACAATGACGATTAGGTTTTTTTGGCCAACTTTGTCAGGAGTCATTTTTTTGTCGATATCGTCTAGAATTATTTTGGTTGACGTCAACTAATGTTGATTTTAAGTCATCATCGGTTGAGCCTATGTTTCGGTTAATGTTGGCAAGGGTTTTTTAGCCAACATTGATTGTGACTATTTTTTGGTCGATTACATCCAAAGTCTTTTTGGCCGACATCAGTCGAGACTATTTTTTGGTCGATGTTAGTTATTTTTTTTTTGTCGATGTCTATCGAGATTATTTTTTTATCAACGCCAGGTAGGTTTTTCGCTCAATATCAGCTAGAGTTTTTTTTGTCGACATTAGACAAGACTATTTTATGGTCGATATCGACTGAAAAAGATCATTGACCAACATCGATTGAAAAACATCATCGACTGACATCAATCAAAAAAACCTAGTTGACATCGGCCAAAATATTCCCTCAATTGACACTGATCGAAAAAACTCTGGTTGATGTCAACAAAAAATATCTCTAGCTAACGCCAACCAAAAGAAATAGTCATGGTTAATGTTGGCAAAAAATATCAATGATCAGCATCAGCAAAAAAAAACCTTATCGATATTATCCACAAAAACCCTAACCAACATCGGCCAAAAACTAGTCACAATCGATGTTGATAAAAAAACCCCTAGTCAATGTCGGCAAAAAAATATCATCGACCAACATTGACTAAAAACCCTAGCCGGCCTTAACCAAAAAGTAACCCTACCTAAGATCGACTAATAACATTTTTGACCAATGTTGATCGAAAATGCACTGACTAATGTCAGTCAAAAAATAGTCATAATTGATGTCGGTTTAAAAATCTATCGAAATTGTCCTAGTAGAGGTAGGCCAAAAATACACTAATCAAAATCGATCAAAAATAGTATTGATCAAGGTCGATTCAAAATAGTTCTTAAATGGACATGTACTAATTTTTCACTTTTTAGCATTTAATATTTAAAATTTGTAAAAAAAAAATTTATAACATTTAGGTGGATATAAATTGGATATAACCAAATTCATATCCATTTAAATGGACTAAATCTTGAATCTAAATTGTTTTTAAAAAAATATAGATATAGATTTAAAATCAAATCCATTTAAATAGATATGGATTAGATTCTTAAAAATCCAATCTATGTTCACTCCTACATGTATATATCCACTAAACGAGATATAAAAAAGAAGGTTAAATCTTAATTGACCTCTAGACGATTTAAAATTCAATATTTTAGTCTTCTATATCTAAATTGAGATGTTTAATTTTTCTATTTTTTAAAATCAGTTATAAATTAAACTCAAATTCAGTCACATATTTTTGTTAATTAATTCATTCTTAACTTCTGTCAATTTTTCCTTAATTTGTTTTTAAATTTTAAAGTTACATTCAATCACATATTTAATTAAAAAAATCACATTTAATGAATACATTTAAATTAGGCCTAATTAGATTTAAAATTTATTTTATATTATTAAAAGCAAGCAATCAATATAAATTATTTGAATTTTAATCAATACACACTTTGGACTAAAATATAAGAAAAAAATGATTTAAATAATTAAGAAAAAAAGATAATATCATTTAATTTTCATAATTTTCATAGTCTCAATAAAATATAATTCCTTTGTAAAGTACACTTCATATTTAATTGGATAGGACAAAAAAGAGATAAGGTTGTTGGAAAAAATATCTAATTAAATGAATAATATTTTGAATATAATATTATTAAATAAGAAAAAAGTTAGTTAAAATTTAATTTGTCATACATAATTATTTTTTGTTTATATTTCAGTCCTGAAAAAAAATTTAGAATTAGTATAAAATGTTTTAAATTATAGTTAAAATTATATTTTATACGGGCCATTATTTTTATACATATGAAACATTAAAAATTTGTTTTTGTTATTGTCGCGATAATCATCGTCATCATCAATAAAATTGTAAATATTGAAGGTATGTGTAATAATAAATTTTACTTCTTTTAAAATTATTGCCATTATTAATAACACTAATTAAAAATTCAATAATAAATAGTCAAATTAATATGTTCCTGATCCTAGAATTACAAATATTAATATTAACACGGGGGTATGTATAAAGAAATAGGAAAACATAATAAGATAATAATATTTATTGGACATTTAATTTCATTAAGTGATTAATTAAATTTTAAAGAAAAATAAGATAATTCATAAAAATAGTTGTAGGAAATAAATCTTAAAATTATAAAATATTATACATATAAAACAATACTATAATTTTAACTGTTATTGTAATTTTTCCAACGTTTAATTTTAAATATTATAATTCATCATATCTTCAACCAATTATTTATACTGTACAATAGTAATTAATAATTTAAAAATTGTTATACTTTACAATAAGTGATTGATATTTAACACATTGCTTTTTTTATTTTTTTCATAAACCCTAATTGAAATTTTTACTAATATGCTTTATGATTAATGTTTTATGATTATGATTATGTTTTCAAAAACACGAGATGAGAAAAAAATACAAGGATTAATGTTATTACTGTCCATGCAAATATGGATCTGAGTACCGATTATTTCTTAAAAAGAAACTATATATAATATCAGAATCTTATTATACTAAAAAAAGTAAAATATGAATTATTAATAAAAAAGTAAAATACTCTATTTGTTCTTAATTATAAAATATAACTTATTTATTAGCATTAAATTTATAATATTTTTTAAATTTATCCTTAATTTTATTGAAAACGTATTTATCTTCTTCGATCTTTATATAAGAGAAAAGAGATAAATTCAATATATTTTAATCAAATGAAATCTCAAAAAAAAAATATTGACAATGTCATGTAAATAAGAACAGATGGAGTATATATATTTGTTGGTACAAATATTCATGAATATTTGTTAAAATATAAATTATAAATAAAAAGTAAAAATAAATACTTTTTGAACATTCATTTAGACTAAAAAAATTATAGCCTATATAATAAACATAAATAATTTGAAATATATATATATATATATATATATATATATATATATATATATATATATA
>CM023955.1:55505-76832 GCA_013407115.1 Glycine latifolia
CACTAATAAGAAACTAGAACAAATGATTTTTTTAAACTAAAAAATATATTAAAAAATGGTAAATTATAATTTTAACATTTCCGTGCATGAGACAAATTATTATACTAGTTAAATAAATACATACGAATCTAATAATGGAATTGGAAAATCCAATTGCAATCTAAGCCAAAGGACACGGTTTGGTATCTTAAATTACATACGCTGAAAAGAAAGAGGGAACAAAATCAGAGGACCTCCTTAGACCTCTCGCTCAAACAGCTCAACTTGTGAGAACACCCAAAATTAAGCTGTCATGAGGCGCAAATTTTTTATAAAAAAAATAGCACATTCTCCGCTTATTTCTGTCATCTGTTCTGGATCTGTTCTTACTAGCCTCTTTCTTAGCCCCTAATAGCTCCATCGCCATTGGCCTTTGGCCACTAATGATCAGAGATGGTGCTGTATAATAATATTAACAATAATAATAATAAAGAGATCGAAGAATGGCATATAGTTGAATCTTGACTTGTGGGTTTTGGCTCCTTCATCCTGTCATTATCATTTTGATTGTCGCTCAATGGTAATGGGCGCGCGCTCTGATTCGCTCGAGCGCGCACCATCAAATAATGTCGTCAAGTTGTGGTTCACCTTAATATTAATATCATGTTCGTGCACATCAGCGATGTCTTCAGATGCTGAGGCACTGTTGAAGTTCCGGGATTCTTTGAGAAATGTGGTAGCCCTTAGTAGTTGGGACCCATCGATAAACCGAAAGCCTCCGTGCTCTGGCAACATCCCCAACTGGGTGGGCCTGTTTTGTATGAATGACAAGGTTTGGGGTTTGCGGCTTGAGAACATGGGCCTAACAGGCAACATCGACGTAAAGTCTCTGGGTTCAATCCCCGCTCTCCGAACGGTTAGCCTAATGAACAATACCTTTGTGGGTCCCTTGCCTGACGTGAAGATGCTACCAAATCTCAAGGCCCTCTACTTGTCCTATAATCATTTCTCCGGACAGATACCAGATGATGTGTTTACGGGTTTGCATAGATTGAGGAAACTGTATTTGTCCAACAACGAGTTCACAGGTCAAATTCCTTCCTCTCTTGCCACCTTGCCCAGTCTCCTCATCCTCAGGCTCGACTCAAACAAGTTTCAAGGTCAAATCCCCCAATTTCAACGCAATAAAAGTTTGAAGATTATCAACCTGTCTAACAATGACTTAGAGGGACCCATCCCGGCCAATCTAAGCACCTTCGATCCCTCCTCATTTAGCGGAAACCCAGGACTATGCGGGCCGCCCCTGACCAACGAGTACTGCCAAAGGGGAGCCCCAGAGGCGTCCAAAATGCGCCTTCTAAAAATTTTACTTGCTGTGATCGTGATAGCATTGATAATAGCCATCATCCTGCTTGTAGTCCTGTTGGTGATATGTCGGTTGAGGTCACAGAAACATCATACGTTGCAGGGCCAAGCTTCCCAAAATTACGCTCCTCCTCCCATTTATGTCAAAACTAAAAGCCTAGCGGATCACTATGATGCTAGTCCCAGGCAGGTTTCATCATCAGATCGTGGTGGCCATGGACATTCCAGGAGGGGGGAACAAGCTGGCAAACTGACATTCCTCAGCCATCACCAACCCAAGTTTGATTTGCAGGATTTGCTAAAGGCCTCCGCCGAAATTTTAGGAAGTGCCGGTTTTGGGTCTTCCTACAAGGCCGTGGTTTTGGACTGTCAAGCCGTGGTTGTCAAGAGGTACAAGCACATGAACAATGTGCCAAGAGATGAGTTCCACGAGCACATGAGAAGGCTGGGCAACCTCAACCATCCCAATCTTCTCCCTCTTCTCGCCTATTATTATCGAAAAGAAGAAAAAATTTTACTCACTTCCTTTGTTGACAACGGTTGCTTGGCCAGCCATCTTCATGGTACGCACGTCATTAGTTACTGATATATCAACTGTCTTGTCTGTTTATATATACTTCAGTAATTAATCATCTTTTGTATTATTTCATGTACGTACGTAGGTAATCGTAACTATCAAAGGCCAGGACTTGATTGGCCCACTCGCTTGAAAATCGTGAAAGGTGTAGCCAGGGGTTTGGCTCACCTATACACTTCCCTCCCAAGTGTGATTGTGCCTCATGGTCATATCAAATCTTCCAACGTGCTTTTGGATGAATCCTTCGAGCCCCTACTCACTGATTATGCCCTCAGTCCCGTCATCAACCTTGACCATGCCCAACAAATCATCATGCCTTACAAATCTCCCGAGTATGCTCAACTTGGTCGCATTACAAAGAAGACTGATGTGTGGAGTTTTGGAATTCTGATACTGGAGATCTTGACCGGCAAATTCCCAGAAAACTACCTCACATTTAGGCATAATACTGATTCTGACATAGCCAGTTGGGTAAATACCATGATTACTGAGAAGCGCACCACTGACGTGTTTGACTCAGAGATGGGAGGAATAGGAAATAGTAAAACTGAATTGCTCAAACTTTTAAAGATTGGCTTAAGCTGTTGTGAGGAGAATGTGGAAAGAAGGCTAGATATCAAGGAAGTTCTTGAGCAAGTTGAAGACTTGAAAGAGACTGAAAATGATGCTATTATTGGAGAATACTCCTCCACTCTCATCACGACCGAAAGAAATGCTTATAGAGCTGTGTGATTCTCACTAGCTTCTTTTTTTCAGCTGCTTCACTCCGACTTTATTTGGAACCTACCCATTTGTACGCGTGGAAGGTGGCTTTCCCCATGAAGATGAACATATGCTATTAATTAATCTTAAATTCTTTTAATTGATTAATTAGTTTTTGTCTCCATCTGTTTTTCTTGTTAACATAAATTTTTAGTCATTTCTCTAACCGAACCATTTTGTATTTTTACTTTCTCCATATAGAACTAGTTAGGAATTGGGCAACCTCTTTCTTAATTTCACAAATCTCTGTATAAACATTTCTCACAATTTTAAATCTCTAGTACTAGTCATTGTGCAAAACAAGCACGTATTAACAAAAAATATTAATTGCTAACAAGGAGTATATGATTAGTAAGGTTAAAGGGATTGAGTTCTGAAAATATTTCACCATTCGCTATTAGATAAGTTAATTGGATTAAAATAAACTTGTTTGATATATAAGTTTATTTTAGTAATTTAAGTAGTTTATCGAAAATAAATTAGTTTATAATTTATTGGTTTTTTCTTTTTTCTTTTTAATTTTATTTTACCATTTTATTTAATTTAAAAGTTCTTTTATTTTTTTGTTTGTTGTCTGTAAATAAATTTTTGTATTTAATTTTTTTTTTATGTTTTTACATATACACAACACACATCACAATCAACTTGACAATAATCATTATTACATCGCTCTTTTAAGCTTAAAAATTATTTGAATCATATTAATTTTACAATTATTTGCTAAATTATTTTATATTTTTCTAAAATTATATGACATAATTTATTTTTTTATATAATTTTTATTTTATTAATTTAATTAGTAAAAGCGAAAATTCCCCATTTTATTAACTAAACTCTAAGCACAATTGAATTGATGATGCGCACCCTGCAATTGTGTTTTTTCGTTTTCCAATACCAAGTGTGTGTTTCTTATTTTTCCATTCACAGGATCTGCTTTGGTGAAAGAAGAAAAGTTTCCTATGAATTGGTGATGTGTGTAATAAAATGTTTGATCAGTACGATAATAAATATTAGAAATATTAAATATGTCATTTTATACTATTTGTTTATTTATTAGTTAAATTATCAATTTATCCTATATTCCTATTAAATATTTTCAATTAAATCAATTAATTTATAAACTAAATTAATTTTCAATTTTTCAACACTTAACTTGTAACTTATAAGTTTTGAACTAGTCTATAAGTTAATTTAACCAAATATAGTATCTTTTCATTATCTTATATTTGTTCTGACATTGTAATCAATTGACTTTTTTATATAAAAAAACAACTATAGATATGTGCTTTTATATATGGTTCATGTTAATTAGAGAGTATGTTTGTTAGAGATCTTCAGAACTCGAAGAAAACTCGAGTATGGTGAGCTATAGTAACGTGGTACCTGACGTGTTTGAGTTGAACATGCCTATTTAAATAGGTTTCCCCCTCTAACCATTCTTGTGATTCTCGGGAGATGACGTAAGGGGTGCCTTGGCTAGATTCGCAAAAAAGTTCTAGAAATCATTAAACTGGACTCATGGATCTGAGGTCCACAGATCCATTCAAATATAAGATTTCGCCAAATGGATAAAGGCTTGTCGACCATACTAGTAGGACAGCCAATACAAACTAAAACAGCCCGTAAGACCATGTGTGATACTAATTTTAGTTGAACAATCCATATATAAATAATCAGCTCAAGGCTTAATAATGAGTAATTTAACTATATATTAAAATTATTTGAGATATTCAATGAATTCGTATTGAATAATTTCAGGGCATTTCTCTTCTAAAATCAGCATGTGATCAAGTGTGTCATGTAACCCTTAACATTTTGATAATTGAAAATATATGTTTGATGTGTTTATTATATTATTTAATTATTTTATTAATTCAAATTTTAAAGGTAGGTTCTTAATCCACATATGTAAATTTTGAGCGTTGAGATTTGCAAAATAACATCTAGAGCATGAGATATTAACTTTTCACAGAAGAAGCAGTAAAAATTTTAAAAATTGGGTTATCTAGCCCAGACGAGCAGAATTCGCCTGAGCAAGTAAAGAAAGCTACAAATACATGCAGTAGCGTGAAATCACGAATTTTCTTCTTCAAAATAGCCACCTAAGTCCCCCACCACCCACGACCACCGGTGACCTCCACGAGTCGTCGTTGCTTGCCGTCAGACCACCGCACGGAGATAAACACTTTAATCGGCACGAAATCTTCAAAACTCATCTCGAGGATTCGGTAGAGAACAGAGCCTCCAATCCTCCCTTCGCGGTTTCTTCGAGGTAACCGTGTTTTCTATGTCTTCTTCTAGCTAATTTGAACCTCTCTTAGTATCTTTTGTAATTTGGTACCGTTATTGGATGTTTTTACACTTCCTTTGAAAAACCTTTGAAAATGAGACGTTGTAAAAGTTACCTTTTTATAATATTGAGGTCATTTTTGTGACCTTCGTTGAGCCCCGGTTGCATTGGTGTGATTGGAATTTCAAAATGATGTCCTTTTGATGTGGACTTCGAAAACACCATTTTAGCCCCTTTTAAATTTGAGTGGATATTTTACCCTAAATGTCAATATTAACCTTATTTTTGAAATCTATACTAAATTATCTTCGATTTGATATATAGAACTCTGCGTTTTGGCCAAAACACGTGAACTTGAGAGATCTCAAAATGACGCTATAAGGAGCTAACAAAGGGATATAGATAGGTGATGAGAGTTTATTATTCATTTATAGTTTTTGATATCATAGTTGGGGTCAGGGAACCCAATTATGGAGATGTATGCATGTCTCTGTTGTGTGCTGATTTTTAAGATAAACTGTTTTAAACTAATGGGGTATGATATATTTGTTATGTATGAATGAAATTGTGAATGATGTTGTTGTTGTAATGATTATATTTTTTTGGAAAAAGTCTTAATTATAGAGGAGACTCTGCCTAAAATTTTATAATTTATTCTCCTATTTACTTCTTTATTAAATTTTAAATGAGCATGAATTTGTTTTGTATATTATAGTTCTCTTCTTTAATTTAAAATTTTCCTAAAATATCAATCTCGTGGTATTATGGATTGTGAATGTATGAGATATGTGTTGTCTGAAGACCTGGCGAATGTGAATCTCAGGCATGTGTTATATGTATATATGTGGAATGCGATTGTTTGTGATGCTAATGATATTGAAATGAACTTATGTTGATGATTATATGAATAAGAAATGATGTTGATAATTATATTAATATGAGATGATATTGATGTTTGTGATGATAATATTGAAATGAAATGATGTTGATGATATTGAGACTGAAATGATATTGATGTTGATGATGACATAGATGAGAGATGATGTTGATGTTGATGTTGATGATGTCCTCGTGATGGATGTATTTTGTGTATGTACATGGGGGTGTAGTGACTTGTTGGATATCCTTGAGAGGAAAGATGATGAGTTTAAGAATTTTAAGCAAGAGAAGGAAAAAGATTGGTTAGAATGTTTAACTATCCATGGTCGATGCATTGATAGGCCCATGTTTCATACTTCATAATTGCATGAAAATAAAATGGTGGCAGTAAGTACCACGAGTACTTAGGGCATATCACTCTGTTTGGAACTCCCTTGTGACTTTGGTTGATCACCATTGGGGGAGTGGCCTGTGTACGATAGGGTGAGCTCGACAAGCTACTGCATCATTTTCCTAAGTGAGAGTGTCATGTGGGCACACTTAGGCTATTTCTTGATGAATGGTATCACATTGCATTTAAGAGTTGAGTCAGGTGCATACATCATTCTAAGCATAATTGATTTAAATTGTGAAAAAAGTTGATGACTAGTTTGTTGAGTACGTGTTGAACTGATTGATTACTGAGAATGATTGTGGTTATCATTATTATTTTCTTGTTGATTATTGTTATCTGGTGCTTATTGATATTGTATAATAAACTCACCCCTGTAATTTTGTACAATGTGGTTGATACCTGTGATGATCGCGAACCTTTGTTTGTGGGAGCAGATGAGCAGCAATAGGTGATATTGGAGAGAGATCCTTTTGTTGGAGCCGTCAAGCCGACGTGATAACATTGGAATTTATTTTGGGGGAGAGTTGTGTTTTGTTATCAACTCTATCTTAGTTGGTTCCTTATTTCTCTTTTATCAGACATGTAATCTCAAGCTTATGTATATATATATATGTGTGTGTGTGTGTGTGTGTGTGTAAAAACTGAATTATGTTTTGACATGTGAATGATATGCATTTGTTTAATATATTTATATATATGTATTTATTTATGTATTGTGCATTTTTTTTATGAATGTATTACCGCTAGAAATTTACCCTCACTTTCACAATTAAATTAATAGAGTTTTCATTTAAAATTTGAAAATTATAAGTTTATAGTAGTGATATCGTAATGACGAGGCAGGTCGTTACATGTGAAATAGAGAACTTCTACCAAAACATCAATATGAGTAAACAAACCAGCGAAATCCCAATACTTAAATTGAAACGCAAATCACCGAAGATCTCAACTTTCAAAAACATGACTCTCATCACCTTTAAATTAAAAAACTAGCAAATCTATGATGAGGAATTGTTGTTGACGTAATCGCGAGTTCCAGTTCTTGCTACGTTGCAAGTTTGCAATAGGGAAAAAAATCAAATGTATTAGCCATTGGTGATCTTGTGCGCATTCCCGTTGCCGAAAAACTGCAAAGCCATGCACGTGTATGGCAGCAATAGAGTCGTTGGAGGTTGAAGTTGGCGTCAACAACAGCAAGAGAGCACAATAAATGGGGATTTAGCGGCAAGGAGGTGAGATTTGGTGATTTTCAAATCTTTAGGGGTATTGTTGCTAGGGGCGGTGAAGGCAACATTGAGGGTGGTCTTGTTGTGGTATGTTTCACCGTAGATGGTGAAAAGGAAACATAGGGTGGTAGAGGAGGGGGTGTGACGATGAAGGTGGAGGCGTCAAGGAAGGGAGAGAAGAGAGGGGTGCAAAAATAAGGAGGCGTGTTAGGGGTAATGAGAGCAAAACACACAAAAGATTAGTGTAAGTATATATTTTCTCTTTTCTCACAATGTAAACTAAATAAAGGAGTATTTCCTCCTTTTCCCTTCTTTTATAACCCAAATAAAGAGGGGGTCTTTTTTTTCTTATACGTTATCCATTTATCTTTTTTGAACCAAATGGACTTTTTTTAAGAAGAAAAGCTTATGTGGACTTTTTAAAAAAAGAAAAGCTTATATTATTTCATTTTCAATAAGAGTTTCAATACAGTTTGGAATAAGATAAAAAATAAGATGACTAGCATAAAATCTTGACGCCTTTACAAGAGTGTGAGCGACTTGTATAAGCTAGCATTTACATAAAACTAACCATAGGGTTTTGAGATTGGTGGAGCTATGACAATTGTTGTGCATTGTAAATTTGTGCCCTTAATTTTCACATCAATTATCTTATTTTTCTCATTTATTGCTTAGTTTGATATCACTTAGTCAAGATTTAATGCTCTTGTAGGTTTTAGTTTCGTGTAGTTAATTTTTTTTTAAAAATATTAGTTTTTATTGTGTTTTGCAAAGTGTTAGTACATCTGGAAGAGAAGTTAAAGATCTAAAAATTTTAGTTGATCGAATAACGAGTCAATTCACCTACTCATTGAGGAAGGTGCCCAAAGAGAGGACACGTGGCAAGATGGAAGTTGAAGAGGCCATGTCAATGCTTGAACTCGCCAATCGAACAAAACTCTGTCCTAAGAAGATTAGGGATTTCAGTAATTCTCTTAGTAAGTGTATGCTTGCTTAGCAAATAGCTCATTTTGTCAAGTGTAATTTTTGCAACTCACTAAGCAAGTAATGCTTTATGTAGGAACAACAAAGTAGAGATTCTTAACCTATTTAAGGTGTCTTTTCATCAGATCAGTATCAGAGTGTCCTAAGGTTCTATGTTTGTTGTTGAAGCTCATTTTAGCATTGTCTCTTTCTTTCTTCACCTTTACTCTTCATTTTCCCCCTGTTCTTGTAGTTGTTAGTGGTTTGTCATGGCACCGAGGAGTTAACTTTCTTGAATTGGGGGATTTGGAGTACTAGAAACTATCATGTAATTATTCTCATTATCTATTTAACGAATATTCAATGTTATTATTGTTTCTCTGTGCTTAATGTTAGTTTGTGGTTTGATCAACCATTTGCTTATATTGTGGTTTTTATTGTCATTAAAAATGCTTTAAAACTAGATTTTGAGAATAGCATCTAATGGATACTTCTTCAATTTGTTAGTATCTTAATTACTCTTGATTGATCTTACTAAATCATTTAACTACACTTGCAAAGGCTTAGGAATGAAATTAAGTGATTTAACTTCTCACTTAAGGAATCAAGATTAGAAGACATATGTGAGTTTTCATTAAATGGATAAAAACTTTTAATATTACAGAGGTGTTTGTCTAGTAACACCAAATACTCTCACTAATTTGTTTAGTTGTAGCTTTCAACCCTTGTATACCAACTGTTCGATTTATTGTCGATGACAATTGTGCCTTCTTTTTGATTATTTGTTTAGAACGTAGACTTAAATTTATGGAACTTATTAAAAGCAATACATTCCTTTGCCTAGATATTGAATTACACAAATAGCTTGATACAAATAAGTTCTTATGAACACGACTTTGTACTCTCATTGATTGCTATGCTTGCAAACAATGTAAATATTAAAAAAAATTGAAGAGAAAAAAAACTAAATAAATATCAACAAAAGTAGAAAAGAAGAAAAGGTTAATAGTTTATTTGGATGTGGAAAATGGGAAGAATGAAGATTAAGAGGAAAAAAATAAAGAAGAAATAAAATATTTAATTTTCGCAACAAATGTATTTAGAAAATAAAGATTATAAAAAGATAACAAAATGTTTTTTTAATAAACGACACCTAAATAATATAAAAAAAATATCATACATATAAAAAAAAGTTATATGTATGATATTTGAAAAAATATTTCTAAAAAAAATCGACACCTAAATACTATCATGCCTAAAGCCAAATTTCACTAAATAAAAGCAATTACTTCAGTATAAATATATCATACATATAAGTTTTTATGTTATGAAAATACAAAAAGTTAGGGGTAAAGAACGCCAAATACTAACATAGTTCCGTTATTGATGCGGCACTTATTTTAATTTTTTTGTGCTTCCCTCTAACTGATAGGACAAGAAAAGGAAATTTTGATTGATTGCCCATAAATTAAGGATGGCTTTCTATATATCGTTTTCGACATTCGGTTAAGAACTATTTTGTACAACAATCTATTTACCTAATAGGATATTTATTATGATGCACATGAAGAGAAATGTGGGGAGCTGTATTAGCTGACAAGAAGAGAAATGTGGCTTCCGAATCCTAAAGCATCAGGGATTAGAAAGGGAGGAGGAGGAAACGGATTAGTGGCAGTGGCTATAGACAAGGATAAGGGAAGCCAATACGCTCTTAAATGGGCTGTTGATTGTCTTCTTACCAGAGGTCAAACTCTTATTCTAATCCACGTTCTGCACGGGACATCCTCACCCGTCTCTAGTAAGTTCTCCTATTCATCTATTTATTTTATTTGTAAAACGGGCCCTTGTTAATTAATTTATTTTCATAAAAAAACGATCATAATTCATTTCATTATGTTCCCAATACTCTCTTCTTCATCCTTTGAGAGCTTCGAGAACGTTGTTCATGATGATTCAACCTTCGGGCAAATTCTACTATGGTCTACGGGGTTTAAACTTTAAACCGTTGGATGTCAATTAAAATAAACAAACGATTATGAACTAGTTAACATTAACTCCATTTCTAATAATAATAAATATTTTTTGTACTGAATAGTCGTTGTTAATCCTTGGTCTCAAGATTGGTGGAGACATAAACATTGCCGAAAAATTACAGAAGACAGTGGAGCAGTTGAGGCGGCCAAGCTGATGACGTGACACAATATTGACATTTTATAATTCCGATAAAATTAAAATGTATAAATTCACAAACACATTTAGAGTATGTTTGAATAAAATATTTTAAAATTTTTGAAAATTTAATATTCAGAAAAATTAAAATATATCAATTATGATTCTTTTATTTTTAAAATTTTGTGTTTAGATAAAGAAATTAAATTTTTTCATTTTTAAAATTTTGAATCTCATGCACGGTTAGACGCATGAGGTGGATGTTGTGGGAGTAACGAAAATCGGAATATTCATCGGCGATGATAAAGACAAAGCAAAGCAAAGAGTGATGCAATTACAGTTTCTATAGAATAAGAGAATTTCAATTTATCACATTTTAGAAGAAAATTTTAATTCCACATTTTTATTTATTTAAAATTCTATTTTAAAATTCCAAAAATTTAAATTCTTCGTATAAAAATATTTAAACAATGAATTTTAAATTAAATAATTTTAAATTTCTTGATAAATTACTTTTTCCAATTAAAATTCTTTATCCAAACATACTCTTAAGAAAAATAAATTAGTAAATGCTTATCCATTATGTAAATATTTTAATTTTATAAGCAGAGTATATATAAAATAAATAAATTAAATCAAACAAAATGGTACTAATAAATTAAATTTCGACCTCCATGATACAAGATACTTACAGAAACTAGAGGAATGTAACTGCATACTACATAGCATAAAACATTTATAATTTTTTTCAATTGCTACAGGGGGTAACGAGGCCATTATATGTAACATCAACAATTCATCTGCATCTCCGCAGAGTTACCAACTTGATAGCACTATCAAGGATATGTTTCTCACTTTCCATTGCTATTGTACACGCAAAGATGTAGGTTTGATAGTTTTTTTTCCCTTAATCTTTTTACTCAAATTAGTAGAATAACATGGCATAAGATTTTTGTTCCCACATTAATTACTTACTGCTGTTAAATATTTTGTTAGATACAATGCCTTGATGTCCTACTTGAAGACACTGATGTTGTGAAAGCAATAACAGAGTATGTCTCTTATGCAGCAATTGAGAACTTGGTGGTTGGTGCAACATCCAGGCATGGGTTTATTCGGTAAGATTCAGTATCTCCAACAAGTTAATTAAGATTGGATTCATAAGTATTTTTAAAAGGAGAATAATTTTGATATTGGCGGACAGAGTCCTTTGGTGGATGCCATGTTGCAAAACAGAAGCCAACAAAGGCATTGTATTATGCATAACTGCATATAATTATGCACCTATATTGTGCAGATTTAAGTCATCAAGTGCATCAAGTAGCATATCAAAGGGGGCGCCGGACTTTTGTACCGTGTTTGTTATTTCAAAGGGCAAAGTCTCTTCAGTTCGGAATGCTACTCGCCCAGCCGCACATACATCTCCACTTCTGAGCCATATACATGATCTAATTAGCCGGGTCGAAACTCAACCTGCAGAGATATCCTCCAGACCTATGAATTTTAGAGGTTCGTTTCTATGATATATAGTATTAAACTGTTTGTTGGGCATCTATCTATCCTTGCATTGCACTTTTTAATCACAAGCATACATGATGCAGACAGGACATCAATCAAACCTCACAGCCGGGTGGATGAATCTTTTAAGTAAGTCTTCAAAGCAATTAAATTTCCCATCCCTAGCCCAGAATAACATAACAATATGGTTTCCCTGAAGCAGGTCTCCATTTGTAAGAGGAAGAGGCATGGGTGGAATGTCATGTATGGATTTCCCAGAATCAGATACAGACATATCATTTGTAAGCTCCGAGAGGCCAAGCAGTGGACGTTCATCCTCCGTTTATGACTACATTGAGGCAGGCCGAACTTCTCGACTTTCTACCAGTACAGATCATAGCTTTGGATCAACCCGATTGGGACTCAAGTTCAACGACCCCAATTCACCAGATACGTCATTCTCACATGAAAGCTGTACAACATCATTTTCATATTCATCACAGAGCGTGGTGAGTGAGCACATTTCTTTTTTATATACACCACTTCAATTGATTAGCTATGAATATCTTCTTTCAATTAATCAGAGTAGCCATCCGATGGCTAGCAGGTTATGCTATTTGCTTTTAAAAATTCTAGTTTTTCGAGCATATCTTCAAACACGTGACCATTAAAGGTAACCACTTCCTTTTGCTAAAACAATTTAGGATGAAGCAGTAGAAGCTGATATGAGGAGGCTGAAGCTTGAGTTAACGCAAACGATGGAAATGTACAGTGCAGCATGCAGAGAAGCATTTATATCACAGCAGAAGGTAGAATCTGAAAAGTATAAAATCCCTTTTTCTATAAACGTGCTATTGCAATTTCAACTGGTACTACTCTTTTGTTTGATACAGTTTATGGAGTTGACCCACCAGAGACTTGAGGAAGAAAAAAAAAATAGAAGAGACACGGTTGGCTCAGGAAGCTGCAATGGCAATTGCTGAGAAAGAGAAAGCAAGATGTAGAGCAGCCATGGAAACTGCTGAAGCATCTAAGAAAATTGCAGAGGTGGAAACACATAGAAGAGCGAATGTTGAAGTTAAAGCTCTTAAAGAAGCAGAGGAAATGAGGAAGCTATTGGACAATATAGCCCAAACTGATGTAAGATATAGGAGATACTGTATAGAGGAGATTGAAACAGCCACAAACTTCTTTTCTGAATCCCAGAGAATCGGGGAAGGAGGTTATGGCCTTGTTTATAAATGTTACCTTGATCACACTCCAGTTGCTGTCAAGGTTCTACGTCCAGATGCTGCTCAAGGGAAGTCACAGTTTCAGCAAGAGGTGATCAACCAGTGGACATGAGTAATTCTAAACCACTTTTGTATTTAACTGCATCACATGTTTCCGTCGCGTCTAGTTCACATGAATGAGACCTTGAAAAATCAGTTGAGAGTGATATCCATATAGTTGGACAGTGTCTCTACTTTTCCCCATCATTTTTTTCTATCTCAAACTTCCCCTCACGTCTCTCTCTTCTTTTCCTTTTCCAAATTTGGAATGGAGACTCCTCGATAATGTAGTGAGTAGAGAGAGAAGGGAAATTTTGGATCTCAAGGGTAAACCTAAAAGCATGCATAATTAAAAGTCTCTAGTTATTAATAATGCCAGGAACGAAATGAATAGCCAAATATGTTGTGGGAGTAATACTTGTAATCTTATATATGCAGATTGACATACTGAGCTGCATGCGACACCCAAACATGGTGCTTCTTCTAGGGGCATGTCCGGAGTATGGAATATTGATTTATGAATATATGGCTAATGGAAGCTTAGAAGATTGTCTGTTTCAAAAAAAGAACAAGAGTGTTCTGTCTTGGCAGCTGAGGTTCCGAATTGCTGCAGAGATAGGGACGGGATTACTATTCCTGCATCAGACCAAGCCTGAACCTTTAGTGCACCGTGATCTGAAACCAGGCAACATTTTGCTAGACCAGAATTATGTGAGTAAGATAAGCGATGTTGGATTGGCAAGGCTTGTCCCAGCTGTAGCTGAAAATGTAACGCAATGCTGCATTACGTCAGCAGCTGGAACATTTTGTTATATTGATCCTGAGTATCAGCGAACAGGAATGCTTGGTGTGAAGTCGGATGTTTATTCTCTGGGGATCATATTTCTTCAATTATTGACAGGCAGGCCTCCAATGGGATTGGCTCACCTTGCTGGAGAGTCTATAGAGAAGGGCACCTTCGTCGAAATGCTGGATCCATCTGTCACCGGCTGGCCTCTTGAACAAGCCTTGTGCCTTGCAAAAATAGCAGTCAAGTGTGCTGAACTCAGGCGAAAAGATAGGCCAGACCTCGCCAAACTAGTGTTGCCAGAGCTAGATAAATTGAGAGACTTTGCCGAACAAAACATGACCATGACCATGCCCATCTTTTTAGGATGCACTGCGTCTTCACCCAGCCACAGTGAAGCTTCCGTGCATCAGGTACGTACCTTCATTTCTAGCTCTCATCATGATATGTATATATCGGCCTTCCAATTCCATGACCTTGTTGCAGGATGTGATCAGCGACCTGCTGCTTGCACATTCGGAAAGCTCATCTGCTCCATCAACTCCCCCTGAAGGAAAACCTTAAACATATTTATAGTCGAGGCCAAATTTGTCTGTTACGGTGTATATAACGTGCTTGCAGGGGCCATCTCTATTCACAACTAAACTGCAGTACCAGTAGAGTCAAGAGATAATATACGCATTCAACAAGAACTTATTTCTGTTCAACGATGTGGGAGCAAACGTAGGTAGAGCGTTGCAATTTTTGTATTATATATCTTGGGGCATCTCCAACGAGAGGGTTCTTAATGATTCCTTAATGTGAAGAGACGGTTTCTTCAAGAAATTTTCCACCGGAGACAACCTCCATGGCAGAACGCGTTCCTTCTTAATAAAATGCAATTGTTCCTTCATAATAAGATGCAATTCTTATATAAGAAACCGGTGCTTCAAATTAAAATATTATCCTTCAACATCAACCCACCATGCACAAAAAAGAGAAAAAATAACGGTAAGAGCAAGAATAATCAACACATTCTATCTGGTTTCACGACAACAGACAACCAAATGAAATTTCACAAAAAAATATATTTTTAACCAAACAAAAAGGAATCACTCGCAGATTATGAATACAAACCAAGAAATCCCATCTTAGAGAATGTAAATCCTGCAATTTCTAATTTCTATACCCTGACAAAAAGTACGACAACTTTTGTTGTTATATGAAAGGACAAAACCAGCAAACTAAGAAATATGGAAAGGTAAAAAAATATAGTACTGGATTTTTATAAATGCAAGCACGCATTACAAGCATGCCACTGGCTGGAGGTTGCAGAGCTAGGTAGTTTTGGCAGCAACAAAGAGATTCGTGTTGGAGAACTTAGAGCGAAGATGGCGGACCGGCTGGAGCGAGAACAGAAAGGTAAAGGGAGAAAATAAAATTTACTAGTGGGAGTATATTTAGCTACCATTATGTTAAAAATACTCATGTTAAATGTGTGTGTTTAGTTGCAGTTAAAAACCTCCGGAATGTGTCATGTTTAACATAGATAAGATAACACACACCTATGAAGCACCGATATGGATAAGGGTGTTTTCGATATCTTTTCGATATGAGATTTTGATACGTTACTTTAAAAATATTAATATTTTAATACGTTTATATTTTTTTTATATAGAATGTATTTCATATTTGCTTTTAAATAGAAAGAAAAAAAATAATTCTTTTACAATACAAATTGCTTTTAAATCATAAAAATAGATATTATAAATCATAAAAATATTAAATACAAATTGAATTGTAATAGAAAATGATGTAAAATAAAATGATATAAAAAATGAATTTACATAATACAAATTTATATAAAATAAAATGAAATAAAAAAACACATGAAATTAGGTGGGTTAAAATAGCTCTGTTTCATAGGTTTTCTTTTTGTTCACTAAAATAGGTGGGTTAACGGAGGCTTGAACCTATGAAGCATGGATAGCTCTGTTTCATAGGTTTTCAAAAGGCATCAAGTGCAGAGTACCTATGTGCGCGAGCAGGTGGTGGTGTGCGAGATGACGTACCGATGTGCGGTGTGCCATGGCGGTCTGCTAGCGATTACAACTCGGATCGAACGACGGTGGAGGAAGAATACTGCTGCGACGTTGCCTTGCGTTGTGCCGTTGTCGAAGTTGAAGAGGTGAGGTGAGCGTTGGAGGAAGAACAAACTTTCTTATATTTAGGTCAGCCTTTTTTTTTTAAATTTACAAAAAATGCCCTTTGAACTGGATACATAAAATGGCGTATCAGGGACGTATCCATATCGAACGTGTATCTAATACGTTGAAAAAAAAAATTGCACGTATCCGTGCTTCATAGACAGACACAATTAGCAAGATTTTTAAATGTGCCAGAATAGTTTATTGAAGGCAAAATTAGTTGAAAAGCAAAAATGTTAGCGACAAAAGTGTAATTAAATCTTAATAAAAATAATAATAATTTTTAAAAAGATAAAATATATTTTTGATTTCTTAAATTTGGTCATAATTGTTTCTTTTTTTAAAATTTAAGTTTTTTTAGTCTTTCAATTTAAAAAAATATTACTTTTAATCTATTTCCATAAAAAAATCTCACTCATCTTGATATTAATCTAAGATTTTTTTTATGAAAAAGACTAAAAATAACGTTTTTCAAAATTGAGGACTAAAAAATTAAATTTAAACTTAAAATAAATGTCAAATTTTAATTTTGCTCATTTTTAATTTTGATCCGCAATTTTAGTTTACAATTTGTAATTTTGATCTAATATGTAGTTTTACAAACATTTATTTCTTTTATTTTTACATTTTTATAAATTAAATTATTTCCTAATAATATCTTGAATATATATGTTAAATCTAACGTTCAATTGGACCAAAATAAAGAAAAACATAAATAAAATTATAGATTGGATTAAAATTATAAATTTTTTAAACGTGGAAATTTAAATTATGAAAATAAATGGCATATCAAGAATTTAAGGAGGAAGAAGGTTAAAATTACACTTTTTAAACATATTTCTTGAAACCTTCTCTCTAAAAAAAACTTTTAAGCTAAATACTTATTTTAGTATTTGAAGTGTTCTATAGTGATAGATTGGTTCATGAAAGATAGAAAAATCAAATTTAATCATTGCTTTCTTATGAAAACATCAATTTGAATTGGGGTATAGAGGGTCTCTCTTTTTTCTTCGTGATATTAACCACATTTCTGATTCCTATTGTGCAAAATGTGTGATAAATTAATGAAAAATTGATCTATAAATTTTATAATTTAATATTAAATTAGTTCTTGAAAAATATAACTCAAATTGATACTTAAATATTATAATTTAATAATAAAATAATTTTAGAGATTTAATAACTCCAAATAGGATTAATTTGTCATAATTTATATAAATTAAATTTAAATTTTTTATTTTTCATATGCTCATTAATTTGTGACTGAGTTTTAATAAGGAGTAAGATGATTACTTCCCCCAAAACTTTTATGTTGGATTGTTGGAAAAACAAAGTTGGCCGGGCCCACTCCGCTTATAGGGTTTAAGATATAAAGTGGGTTTTAGGATATGGAAGGGGACGGTTGTAATGTGAAGATGTTGGTTAAAATTCACACAAATTGGTTTGTCCCAGTTGCGTTCCCAGTCCGACTGGCACACAAGATTGAGGGTTGTTTTGAGTTGAGCGAGTGCGTGTTATTCACGCGTCCTCCCATATCTCCATCATTTGAAGTGGATAATGATAAAGCAAGAAGAAGAAGAAGAAGAAGAAGATCAAATTGGCGTTGTGGTTGTGGTTCGGAGGAATGGGAAGTGCAGGAAGCTCGTAGGGCCGTTTCAAGTTACCTTGGAGAATTGGGAGTGTCGGAGGAGGATTCGGTGTGGATCGCGTCCAAGTCACCGGAGTACGTGAAGATGTTGGTGGAAGGTGTGAGGGATTTGGAGCAGTGGCAAATTGCGCTTGCGGGGTTGAGCTTCAAGGACAAGATTCTTCATATCGCCGCTCAAAAAGGGGACAAGGGCAAAGTTGCCTACTTAGAGGCTCTGGGCTTCACTCTCTCTTCCTCCATGAACATTGCCAGATATCTCTCCGCTGACAGTCACGCCCTTCCATCTCTCATGCACAAGGTTACGCGTATCAAGCAACTCTTGTTCTTTTCTCCCACTCCCGACCATTACTTGCTTATCAAAAGCATTCGCCGCATGATGCGCCACCTCTCTATTTCAATTGATGAAGACCTTCAACACACTCTGTCCTTTTTCGAAAAGCTCCAAGCAAAGCCTGGTGGTCTTGGCATTTTGGCTTCCAAACATGCCGCTTTCCGTTCCTTAATCGAATCATTTCCTCGTCTACTTCAGTTATCAGTGGACAACCACTTCACACCCATACTCCATTTTCTCCACAATTTTGGAGTCCCCACATTTCGCATCTCAAACATAATACTGGCTTTTCCTCCTCTTCTCTTCTGGGATCTTCAACTCCTTCAAACTAGACTCCTCTTCTTTAAGGAGGTAGGTACTTTCCACATATCATTTTAATCTCAATTTCTACCTTCATTTAATAAATTTTTATTATATGATTTTGCAGATTGACCTGCCTGATAAAGATTATGCTAAGCTGTTGCTAAAATATCCTTGGCTTCTATCAACAAGTATTCAAGAGAACTATACGGAGCTCCTTGCCTTTTCATATTCTATCAAGGTTCTGTCATGGTTGCATGTGTCCATTTCATTTTGGATGCATATGTAACTGGAGTTATCATCACTAAAAGCAAACTAAGGAGATTAATTTGAATTTTAAGTTTTTTTCATGAAAACATATTCTATTGTGAAATTGAACAGACTTGTCTATACCTTGAAATAGAAATAACTAATGCATCATATTTAAGAACAACCTCTGGATACCATCCTGGAAGAGGGATTTATAGAATCATTGGACTAATAATAGAATGCTTCATTATAGGTTCCAAAGACACAGATAGACCGTGCAATTGAAAGCCACCCTCATCTATTGAGTTGCTCAACTAGCAAGCTGAAGTTGATGGTGGATCAGTTTGCTGAACTAGGAGTTCGAAACAAAAAGTTAAATCAGGTTATTGTTAAAAGTCCTCAACTACTATTGCGGAACCCCAAAGACTTTCTACAGGTATTTAATTTTAGCTTCAATCAAGTGTATGATATGTGACAGAGATGTTATAAATGTGTAAAATCATTATGCATAGTGTGTGTTTGGTTTGTAGTTGACACAACGTTCAAGACACCTCAAGGAAAAGCTTGTGTCTTGTTGCTTTGGGTCAAACCTCAGTTTGAGCATTTCAAACATGAAACATTCGTAAGCTTTTTGAGGTAGCATGTTCATGATATGGTATGACCAAGTGGTCTAGAGTTCAAATCCTTTCTTCACCCATTTTTTTCTAGATAAGAAAAGGTACAAGGTAAGCGGCTTGTGCACTATCTGCCCTTCAAGCCCAAATGGGTCTTGTGTGAGGGAGCAAATTAGAGAGGTTATAAAAATATTCATGCGTCTTAAATTGATAACTTAAGCTTTTGGAAGGTTCTTCATGACAATATGCAAGCCATTATTTTTAGCTGTCCATTTCTAGAGGAGGATATGTCAGTTTTGTTTGGTTTGCTATGGGGCGAGCGAAGAGGAGATAATTTTGTTGGCCTGGAGGTTTGTTGCAGGCTTATGATAGAAGGGTGTTTGGTCTTGGGAATTTGGTGTATATAAACATTACTCTGGCGGCAATGCGGCTATGGCACTTTCCTTTACAAACTATCTTGTCTTGGCATCAAGTAATACAGAGATTCCATGACCTTATGGCAAGTTGGAAATGATAGATGTCCAATATCCATTTACTGGTTTGAGGGGAAGCATTGTAGTAGTTCCACTAATTACTTTATAATTATTGTAATTTATTAGAAATGGTTACTATAAGTTTAGCCTTTTTTAGGAAAGTATTTAAGCTGCTTAGTCTATATAATGTATCGCTCTGTCCAGTTTTATTATAGAAAATAACATTCGGAAATTTTCCATTCAAGTCTCTTGCTCATTGTTGTGTACAGATTGTTCTGTTGTTTGAAAATATGGATTTTGATAAAGAAACTATCGGAAGAATACTTGCTCGCTGCCCTGAAATTTTTGCTGCCAGCATTAATAAAACTCTACAAAGGAAGATTGAGTTCGTTGGTAGAGTTGGTGTTTCTAAAACTTTCCTTCCTGGGGTTATCAGAAAGTATCCAGAATTACTTGTTTCTGACATTGACAAAACTTTGCTACAAAGGTATTGTTCTGACGTATCTTTTTTATATCTTGTTTACTATTGCTCCAGTATCATATTTGTTTACTCTTACCCAATCAATGGTTCAATTCAATATTTTGTTTACTCTAGTATTATAAAATAATTCTCCATGCTTTAGATTTTTGAATGATATAACCATGGTATTGTTCAGTGCAAGTTTCATTTTTCCTTGATCATTAGAAATGAAAAATAAAAGAAAATAATAATTTCCTGATGTTTTCAACTGCATCATGAGTCATGACCACTGCATAATTGTTACATCGCATCAACAGAAAAGAGAAACACGAACCTTGTTTCTCACCTGGAGTGATTGAATGATTGAGGTGTCATTTTGTTTATTATCTAGTTATTTGATCTGTTGATGCTCTGCAGGATAATGTACCTGATGAAGTTAGGTCTTTCAGAGAAAGACATTGCATATATGGTACGTACATTTTCTCCTCTCCTTGGGTATAGTATAGAGGGAGTTCTTAGGCCAAAAATAGAATTCCTTGTGAACTCAATGGAGAGGCCAGTAAGAGATGTGGTGGATTACCCTAGGTATTTTAGCTATTCACTAGAGAAGAAGATAAAGCCAAGATATTGGGTGTTGAAAGGAAGGGATATCAAATGCAGCTTAAAGGATATGCTGGGAAAAAACGATGAAGAATTTGCTGCTGAGTTTATGGGTATTGGAAGGATGCTTGTCTGTCCTCCTGTGTCGTCTAATGATAGCCAGTAAATATAAATAATAGTGTTGTATTTTTTCGGTGTCATCTCCCTTGTAGAAATTCAGCTTATCACAGCAGATTAAATATAAATAATAGTGTTGTATTTTTCGGTGTCATCTCCCTTGTAGAAATTCAGCTTATCACAGCAGATT
>CM023955.1:76842-88129 GCA_013407115.1 Glycine latifolia
CTTGCGTGTACCTTGTAGTCATTTTCAAAAAGATAGAAATTATTTCAATTACATTAAAAATCAAACTTGAGTTTTTTTAGAACAAAAACCTGGGCACCAAATGAGATAATATAATTAGTCCAAATGAGAAATTAATATATAATTAGTCACAGTGCGTTTATATCTTCCGTGGTCGCTGGTATGACATAGCTCTATTCACTACTCTCGGGGTGTTTGGTACAGAAGTTCTTGGTTTCTTTTGAGAATTTTAGATTAAGAATCGTTTCCCGTGTTTGTTATTTATTTTTTTTAAAAAAATAACATTCCTGATAAACAATGTTTTTCATGAAAAAAATTTCATGGAGAAGGTGGAAATCTAATGTTGCTGACTAGGAGGAAAATTTTAATTGTATGAAAAGATTACATTTACATAATATCCATACTCGTAGTTCATCGTTATCCGAAAGCTTATCTCTAATTTTAAACATTACATTTATCCACTTGATTTTATCTTTCTTTATCTTCTTTTATAAAACGTAGATCTCCAATTACTTTATTATAATTATGGACATTATTATAATTCAACATTTAATATGATAGTAAACTATAGTAATATTTCAACTAATTAAAACAAGATCATAATTAAATTAAATTAAATAATTAATATTTGTAAAATAAATATTTTAAAATTAGTTTTGTTGGATTTTCTTTTGCAAATATTTTTTATATATAAATTTATTTAAATCTTGTAATTAAATTAGGCAAGTGTCTAATTTGTAATAAAATTTTAGTAAAAAACATTTAATGAAGTTATTTTAATCAAGGGTATATTTGTAAAAAAAATATAACAAAGAAAGTTTACCCTAACCAAACATGGAAAATTTAAATTCCCAAGAAATAAACTGACAAATTAAACGTATTTTAACTAATTTTAAGAATTAACTTTTTCAGAAATCATGATTTTTGGATATGAAAAAAGAATTCTATCCAACATCTCCTTAAGATAACGTGACACTAGACGGACTTGAGTTCATGAAGAACAATGCCAATAAGTCGTCTGATAACAAGATCTTAGGAATTATTATTTTTCTGATTTCTAATATTTTATATTTTATTTTCCATTAAAAAATGTATAAAGAACAATTCTAAATTCTGTAACACTCTCTTCCTAAGACATTAAACCCATTTTTATTTAATAATTTCTTTTAAAGAAAGCATGACTATTTGTAGGAAGATTAACAGAAAATAAATTATAAAAATATTACATGCACGTGTATGTTTTAGTGATTAGTTAAAGTTTTGGTAAAATAAAAAATAAAAGCATAGCTTTGTTAAGAAATGAGTCCGCCTAGAGATAAAAGGCAGAAGAAATTTACAATATAATAGAAGACACCCTCAAGGCATCCTCTAACAAAAGAGATCCAAGTTTGACAGAGAACATGAGTCCCAAGTAACCAAACTTGTAAAATAGGATATCAAAAACAATTGTACAGTAGTCATATAATTACATATTTCAATGTTTTATTGCTCTTTCCTGTACCCCAAACTCCTCAATCTAGACATTCTAATGACATTAAATAAGATCAAGCATGTAATGGTCGTGTATTCAAGCTTTATTATGAATTAGAGTCCAGTTTTCTCAGATAATGCAGAGAAGGGGGTGAGGAGTGTTGGTATCAAAAGTATGTAAACGTGCCCATTGCTTATCACAGAGCAACAATCACGGTAGTTTCGGATTGGGACTGGGATTGGTTTTAGCGAGGATATCAAATATAAGTAGAAAGTATCTGATGAACCAGCTTCAAAAATTCCTCAAATTGGTTACTTGGATTTGAGAAACTTGGCAAGTATTTAATTATAACTAATCCATCGGGAAAGGAGAATTGTATAATGCAGCCAGTTGTTCCTTTTTCACCCCCAAAAAAGAAAAACCATTATGAACAAAATTTCTTTCATTTAAACAAATCTTCCGCTATATATGCAAGTACTCATTGCATGAAATCACTTTAAAGTTTCACTGGTCTCCGCATCAAATGAAATTCCACTCACCATTATATCATTGATGGGAATCATCTGATGAGAAGCAAAAAAATCTTCATCCAAGGTAAGCCAAGATGGTGATCACAAGAACCATGAAAAGCTTCAGCCTTAGTCCTCAGAACAATATTGTTCCTTCCTTGATCCCATGCTCATTGACCTGGTCTTGCTGTAAAAGTTTTTCAAATTCAGGGGAATATGCAACAAAAACAGATAAGCTGTTATTCGCAATCTGAAGCATGGATTTTATAACAGAAAATATTAGATAACCAAAAAATGTCAGAATTTACCAAATGAATTGTTATTATTATTGACTCTTGGACACATACGTAGTAAAATATTACTTGGACTTATCTAATAAGTGTCCTCAAATTTTGCTTTCCATTTGTGACTTGAGAAAACACACCTGATACGTGCCATGTTATATATTCATAGGAAATAAATTTGAAAGGGTAACATCTGAGACAGAATACATTTATGCAATCAACCTGCCCTCCATAAGTGGGACAAATGTATGTGGCCCGATGAATCTAGGATAAGCTCTAACACCATCTTAAAATTTGGGTTTGAACTTAACACAGACTCATGAAATTAGCTTGTAAGATAAAGATTGCCCAAGTTTTATAAGCTCTGTTGAAGTTATATCTCTGGTCAATGTGGGACTAAACCATCATCCTTGAGACTGCAACTAAGGTAGTTTCCAACAGAATATCATCTGTTTTTTTTTATAGTAAAATGGGAGAGTTGAGTAAAGCTAGAAAGGAAAAACTAGAAGATAAACTTTATATTTGTTATAAAGGCTCCACACAATATCATTTTCTTGGCATCCTTGCATTCACATAAAAGAAGATAAATCATATAAAATTAGTAAGCATAGTAGAAGTTTACCACTTTTTGTCTCGGGCGGCTGGATACTCCCACTCGCAATAAATGAGGAAAGAGGCCTTTTAGCAGAAACTTATGGTAATGTCTCACCCTTCTTTGCAGATATCAAAGATGAGTAAAGAATAGTATCAACAGCTTCACGCTGCTGTTTCCTTTTTGAAATTTCATCAACTTTACTTCGATTAGGAGCAGTACCTTGATCAACTGCATCTCTCTCTTTGTGACAGCCTTTCATTGAGGAAGCAGAAATTTCTGAAGAACTGCTCTTATTCCCTCCAGAATGCATAGCCTATCTGTCTGACACTGAAAGTTTTGACGCCTTATGCCTACCACCTGTCTCTTCCACTGAATATTCTAAATTATTCCTTGAATGTTGGAATTTTAGTTGTCTTTTACCCAATGCTGTCTTTCCCATGCTGATCTTCAACTTATCCTTGCCTTCGCTTCCCCCATTACAGACCTGTTGACCTGACATTGTAAACATGTCACCGCAGGAGCTTCTGCTTTCATATTTTTCAACTTCATATCCCATATCCTTCGTAATGGAAATATGCTCATCTTCAGATTTCCTTTCTTTACATGGAGCATATTTGCCCAAAGCTGAAGAAGTATTCTCATCCACATTACCCTTCCTGTCCCTAACTTCAGAGGCAACACATTTTAATATTATATTTTCACAAAATAATATTATATTTTCAGCATCAACATATATTTAAAAAAATCTAACAAGTAGGAGTGTTATTCTTAAATATGTTTTTTTAATGTTCCTAAACACGTTTAAAACATGTTTAGTTACATTTTAATATCTTTAGGAAGATTTTTTAAAATTCAAAATTATTTGAATAAAAAAAGTGAAAATGGAAGTTACATGTGCATCAGAGAAAACTTTTCATATTTTCATAGGAATTTTACTTTTTCATCCCTCTTTATGGGAATATTTAATTATTAAGCTCTAATTTTAATTTTAAATTTGAATTCATATGTAATTTAAATAAGTTGGTGTTGTTTTTTTCTTAACAATGACAAGTATTATTGTTAAAATATATTTTAATTTTTAAAAGAATGGGGGAAGTGTGGAATAAGACGAGTAATATGAGTGAGTAAGTGAATTAGGGTTTTGAATTGATTTGATTTCGAGGGAAATGATATGGAGTAGGTTGTGGACATCAAAGGGAATAGGGTTGAGATTTAGAAGAAAGCAAAGAAGAGTAGTGGAATGGTGTCTGTGTCGCGAATGGCATTCAGCAACGAAAGGAGTGAACAGCGAGACATTGTCGAGATGTCCATCTGATTTGATTGCCCTCTCGCTTTTCCTTTGGTCAGCCCAACGCCGCCGCCACGACTCGGTCGCCTTGGATCGCATCGTCACTGTGCTCCGTCGCCTCACTCACCGCTACGACACCGTTCCAGCCATCCTCTCTCACTTGGAGACCATCGGCTGCGCCTCTCTCAGAAACCCTAAATCTCAGTTGGTGCTGTTGAGGATTTACTCGCGTGCTGGTATGCATGCGATGCTCTTGGAGGCTTATCACCACTTGCAGGCCTCTTACGCTTTTGTCCCCGACACCTTTGCTCGTAATTTGCTCATGGACGCTCTCTTTAGGATCGGTCACTCCCATCTCGCTCTCACTCTCTCTCTCTTCGACCACACTCATCCCCCTAATTTCTTCACCTTCCACATCGCACTCCTCCATCTCTCCAAATTAAACAACCTCCCTCACATCGCTCGTATGCTCAGACTTATGCTCAGGGCCGGCTATTCTCCCTCTCCTCTCACTTTTCATATGCTTCTTAATTCTCTCTGCAAGATTAATGCATTCCCGCAGGCTTATCAGCTCCTCGCTCTGATGGCCTCTCTCGGGATTAATTTCTCTGTCAATATTTGGACCATTCTCATCCATAACTACTGTAAATTCGGCCTCCTTCATCTTGCTACCAACCTCTTCCACAATATGCCTTGTTCTCCTCATGTTGTAACATATACCACCTTATTTAAGGCTTGTATGCAATCGAACATGCCAACCCCTGCTTTTCGTTTGTTTAATGTCATGTTATCTGCTGGCCTATTTCCGGATTTAATTCTTTGTAATGTATTGATCGATTGCCTTTCAAAGGCTGGAAGGTGCCGGGACGCAATTCAAGTTTTTCTCTGTTTGTCTGAGCGAAACTTAAAGCCTGATTCTTATACTTTTGCTTCACTGTTATCTACAATCTGTCGCTCCAGAATGTTTTATCTCTTACCCAAACTAGTTCTAGTCTCCAGACATATAGATGCTGATTTAGTGTTCTGTAATGCTCTTTTAAGCTCTCTTACTAAGGCTGGCCTTCATTCTCTTGCTGTTGAATTCTACGACCATATGATTGATGAAGGTTTTGTGCCAGATAAATATACTTTTGCTGGATTACTAAGTGCTCTCTGTGGTGCGGGAAGAGTTGATGAAGCACTTAATGTGTATCATGGTGTTCTAATGAGTTATCATGACACTGATGCTCATATCCATACTGTAATAACAGCTGGTCTTATAAAGATCGGACAGTATCACAAGGCTGCCAGTGTTTTCAGATTTGCAGTAATGAATAAATACCCACTCGACACTGTAGCATACACAGTTGGCATTTGTGCACTTCTTAGAGGTAAAAGAACTCAAGAGGCTCACACATTGTATGACCAGATGAAGGACAGTGGTCTGAAACCTAGTGTTCATACCTGTAATATGATGCTGTTCAGTTTTTGTATAGAAAGAGATGTGCGGATGATAAAACAGATACTACAAGAGATGATTGATTCAAGGATACAGCTGAGTGACAGAAATTTCTCCAACATATGTAAATATACCTGTAGATCAGATACTCATCTTTCTCTTCTAAAATTGTTGGCTGAGATGAGAGATTTGAGGTTATTATCTGCGAAGGCATTGCATGCGTTAAACTTTGACAGGCATGCTGATGGTGTACTAGCAAAACATGAACATCAGGCAGAAGCTAATACAGAGTGGAACCCAATTCTGGATACATCCAGTTCTGAAGATCTGTCAGATGTAGCTGCTTCGGTTGGTTGATCTCTTATGCCTGCAATGTAGCTTACTTCTGCTTGAAGGGTTCATTCAATTTCTATACCATGAAATTCGTTAATCTATCCACACCCTGGTAATAGTTAGTATATCTTATGCTTTTTCTTTGTATGTTTTCTGTGAAGGAAGGGAGGAGGAATGAGTGTTATCATATTCCAGTTAATACTAGATCACTTGTATCTTTATGGAACTTATCCCTACCTCCCCTAATTTTTTGGTCCTTGGTTTTCACCGCTTTCAGCAAGATTGCAGACATTTTATTAACGGTGACATATTTTAATGTCATTTGATCGGAACTGTTTAGATTTGAATATTTCATTGTATCTTTGATAATATGTTTTTTATAGCTATCCTCAAATTTGTAGGTTTGTTTTGCATCCCTGACTAATAATCTTCTATGCTTGTTTTTGTCAACTAGGTTACTCGCCAAAGAAGGAAGGCTCTTATCCTGAGTAAGTTTACTGTTTATCTGCCTTGTGATTATTGTAGAATGGCCAAAAGATTGCTGCTTTCATGCAATAATTTGTTTCTTGCCTTATAGTTTGCACAAAAGAAAGACTGCAGGAAGTAGTTTATTGTGTATGGATCCAGCCTCTTCCATATATTATATTGATATAAGCTGGAATAGGATAGCGAGAAAAAGGCTGGGGAAAGGTATAATCTTTCTAGATACATTACTAGTTTTTAATGGAAGCTTTCATTACTTTTTTCAGTATATGTGGAATAAAGTGAATTGTTGGCAGTAATTTTTATGCTTTCACTATCTTGTGTTACATCAGATTGTGTGCTTTGTACATTGTTCATATACGATGTTGCAAGGAATACCTTCAATATTACCCTCTTCATTGGCGTCTGTCTCTTTCAGGTACAGTCTGAATTTATTTGCCACAAATAAGTTATCTGTTTGCTTTATCATCTTGGATGGTTCCTTAATGCTTATATTTGCTTCAAGACTAAGACTATAATAATTTGAAAATGATGTCTTCAAGCTGCTAGCAGGTTTGATGCATTTCTGATTATATTGTAAAGTAGATTGTGTTTGCTTTTAACACTTCTGCATTGATGCTGGTGAATTTGGGAATAGTGTACTTCTCTTTATTATGGAGCAAATTTTCATGGTATTTTGGACAATGTTATAATAATTGCTTCTAGATACGTGGATGATTAATTTGTGAGGAGGTATATTGTGTTCTTGCGAAACTTTTTATTGGTGAACATGAGCCAAATTAAAGCTATTTCAAAAATTTGTTTAATTCTGTTCAATTGGTTTTGAGTTAGTGGAGACACCTTTGCCTTCTGGTTTGTTAGACTTGAAGGTTTAGTGGATGGTGATGCTGATCAATGCAGGTAGCGCTATCTGAAGAATAGTAGTAAACAATGTTGTCAAGATCGCGAGTAGGATCGCATACTTGTACGATCTTGCGATTTTCAGAGGGAGGAGCGAGCAAACTCGGAGAGAGGATCGCTGAGGGTGAGGATCGGTGCCGGATCGCACGTTTGCACGCAATTTGGATGGATCGTCGATCCGTTTCGATCCCAGGTGGGGGAAAAAAGCCGCTTGGAACTTAGACGCTGTCCTCTGCCTCGCCACCGCTGGTCGTTGTCGCCGCCGCTGCTGCTCATCGCTGGTCATCACAGCTGCTCGTCGACGTTCAGTCTTGGTGCCGAGGTTAGAGGCGGACCCACGTTGAAGAGAAGGGAGGCAAGTGCCCACCCTTCAATCTCGTCGTCGACCGTCGTGTGAGCAGAGGCGGAGGCAGTGGAGGACCAGCAGCAGAGGACGGGAGGCACAGTGAGAAGAGGAGGAGAAAACAGCTCATAAGAACATCAATGGAAACTAGAAAGAAAAACGGCGCAGGGAAGAGGAGAAAAGAAGAGCTAGGTTACTGTTATTTGGGCCTAATTTGCTTTCTGTACCCCCTTTTTTCCTTTCTGCAGTTTTATATTACATTTTTGAAATGGGCTTTTAAATGATTAAAAATTAAGTTTTCTTTTAAAATATTTTGAAGTAAAAAAAATGATGGGAATGCTGTATTATTTTGAAGTAAAATGTTTTGAAGTATTTGGATCTTAATCTTTATGATTTATTATGAGTTATAAGTTGTTTTT
Organism: Glycine latifolia; assembly: GCA_013407115.1. Lineage (NCBI taxonomy): Eukaryota > Viridiplantae > Streptophyta > Magnoliopsida > Fabales > Fabaceae > Glycine > Glycine latifolia. The sequence continues at coordinate 84,924 of CM023955.1, forward strand.
ATTGTCTATGTTATTCTTTATGTATATGCATGTGTATAAATATAATTTTACATATACATGTAACTCTTACGATCCGAGTTACGATTCACGAGTTACGATCTTTTACCCCCCCCTTCTGATTCTCGTCCGATCCTCGAGTTTGACAACATTGGTAGTAAAGGGTTGGTGAAGGTTGATTTGAAGCAGAATTTTCTCTTTGGTACGGATGTACCGTTGGAAGGCCAAAGGAGGATAGTACAAAGGCAAGTGGAAGCATGATTGAGGACGGTAGTAACTTGCATGGCTTTTAGTCTTGTTATAAAGGAAAGAGGAAGACCAAGAATGACATTAGAGAAAGTTAGTAAGAGATTTCATAGTGAATAATATCTATACGTATTTGGTTTTTAACTGAGAAGACGACCGAGAACGTGGAAGAAAATTGTAACCTACTTCACATAATAAGATAAGGATTTGTTGTTGCCGCATGTGTCAACCAAGATTCAAGATTTTATTTTTTAAAAAAAACTTCTGTAAGATGAGATAATGTTGTGGAATTTATGAGGATAAATGACGCAATGAAACTAGAATAAGAAAGAAGCAGAGTAAGTGGTTTACGACAATTACTCTCCAAAAAAAAATGGTAAGACAGTACTTTTTTAAATTTTTGTATAGGTACTAAAACAATTGTATCGAGTATAGATTTTTTTTAGTCCAGTTTTTCCAAAGTATGTTTGGTCTATGTCGACTTCTAAAAGTTGTCATAAATTAGTTTGACAAGATTGAAAGTAATTTCTTAAGGTATTGATACAATCGTAAAGTGTGTGCGCTATTGCATAACATAGGGGTGGACTTGGTGATTGAACGAATCAGGAAGTTCGTATATGAAGGTGTGAAGAAGCACATTCTAGAAGGATCTAAGAAGGTGCTCATGACAACCCTTGGATAAGGAGACATCCTTGCCAGGATGAGTCGTATCAATTTCAATGCTTACAACCTATATTGCATCATCAACAGTGATTCAAAGAATTTAAGACAATGAGTATTTCTAACTATTGGGATTTGGCAGGCTGCGTCTTCTTGTTCAAATACTTGTTAGCCAAATATTTGTCGATAGTCGCATTCTGATGTACATAAATAACTTATTAAACATTTATCATTAGTCACATTCTGATGTATATAAATAACTTACTGCAATCATTGTTGGAAGGTCAGTACACATCTCTAGTTTGATGATGATCATGACTGAGACTTTAGTACTATATTGCATCATTTTCCATGTCAATACCGTGTATTTGCCCTGTTGTCTGTTAGTCATTTCACTAACGAATATATTGAGTTGATAGGTCAAAGGTAGGCTTGATATGTTGATCGAAAATAGAATTAAACTTACAATAATTTTAAAAAATTAAGGGAATGAATTTACGGGCAAAAAAATAAAAGTATAGATATAGATAAAAAATAAGTAATTTGAAATGATTGAGATAATTGTTTTTAACTATATATAAAAATAGTGTGTAAAATTGAAAAACGGTGGATCTTACTATAAAAATGATATATAATCTCATAAGACCCCATCCGTGTTGGGCCTATCAGTTGGGCTCCGAATGTCCAAACTTGAAAAGTATTTGCTATTGGAACAACCAAATTATTAATGACCCTATCCATGTGGGTACCTTTTTGCTTTATCCCGAAACTGCCCGTAGACGGAAATAATGTTTCCATTTCATATATGGGGCTGAAAAACAATTAAAAAAGGAAATATAATTCCATTGTAGATTTGTTCAATGAAATCGTATTTTCGTTGCACACTCCAAGGTGAAAAAATAAAAACAATTTCATTGTATACTTTTCAACAATCTTTCATCCCCCCCTCCCTCTGTGCCTTCTGTACATAATAATCTCTGGCTCCGCCGGCGCCCTTGTCCGCAACTCCTCCCCCTCCCTCGTTTGCACCCTTTATGTAGGTGGGATGCACACGACAAATCTGGACATGGATGGGGTGAGTGCGGCCTTGGTGGTGCTCAGATGATGCAGTGGTGATCGGATCTGGACTGGTGTGGTGGTAGAGTTGTTTGGGGTGAGGAAGAGTTCTAAACAAAGAGAGGGGAAGTGGAGGTAGTGTGGGGAAGGGTAGTCGAGTAATTTCCAACGTTATAGTAGTGGCAATATCAACTCCCCTTGAAAATAGCAAAAACAGCACCGCAGAAGGGATAGGGGTTGATATTGTGTTGATTCGTTCATTCAAGTTCAAACTTGAATTTCGATTCATCTGATCTAACCAATGAGATCAAAATCGGGATTCGATTGCAGTTGCAGGTCTCTCTCTTTGGTGCATATTACTTACTATTAAGGTGAGGTAAGTCTTATATCTTTATGCAATCAATCAATCAATTAAGTCAGCTCGTTTTGTTTTTAGATCCTCAAACCGATACACATCTTCTACTTGTTAGATCTTGTTTGTTTTTATTCTCTCTACAGCTCTAGCCGCAGATATTATTGTTGTTATCAATTATGCTTAGGCTTAGAAGTTAGAACAACTTACACTGACTAACTTGTTTCGCCTTTGCAATTTGCAGGTTTCTTTCTTCTGTTGAAATGGTCTTTAGTAATTATAGTTCTGCCAATGAATCTCATTGTTTAATCCTGATTATACCTTTCCCGAAATGCAATTAGCGTCAAATGGTGACAAGGAAGAATGTTCAGAAAGCGAACCCATCTTGAATCATCACCATCTTCATTTGCCACCACCCGGAGAATCCTCCGTTTCCTGTGAAATTATTCCTATTCCTGCTGCTGCTTCCAACGATGATGATTTACAAAACGTTCGGGTTGATGAGACTTGTCATCTCGTAAATGCAGATCAGCCACAATGCCGAATATGCCTCGATATTGGAGGTTTATTCACTAATTCATATCCTTTCCCTTAGATGATTTCACAACCCAAGATATTCACAGACTTACAACCAACTTGCACCTCATATGTATTTTAAACTCTTGGATCTTTCTAACCTTTTTCAGGAGAAGATTTAATTGCCCCATGCCATTGCAAAGGTACGCAAAAGTACGTCCACAGATCATGTCTCGATAATTGGAGATCCACCAAGGTAAGTTCATTTTTTCCTTCTTGGTCATACTAATAATAATAATAGTAATAATAATAATAATAATAATAATAATAATAATAATAATAATAATAATAATAATAATAATAATAATAATAATAATAA
>CM023955.1:88139-179175 GCA_013407115.1 Glycine latifolia
CAATATCTGATTCAAATGCAGTAGAACTATCTATTTGCTCTATAAATCTAGTGTTGATCTATTCTATGTTCCTTTCATTGTCCTGTGAAGGTGTATGGTGTATTTATGATTCTGCAATACTTACTGACTTCTCATTTCTTCTGTGGTACTAGGAGGGGTTCGCGTTTTCTCACTGTACAGAGTGCAGAGCTGTCTTCATATTACGTGCAAATGTCCCACCAGATCGGTGGTGGTTGAGATTAAAATTTCAGTTCCTTGTTGCTAGAGATCATGCATTCATTTTCATAATTGTTCAGCTGGTATGGGGTTGATTACTCATTCATGTATTGTGAAATTCGTACTCCTAAGTCTGAACTCATGCTGATGACTTTACTTTTTCCCTTTCTTTCCCTTTTTGTTTTCTACTGGTTTACATGAATCATCCTATTTGTATTAATGTATTTCATTTTCTGCTGGTTGACATGAGCCTTCCTATTTGTGTTCATGACTCCCGTATGTAGTTCTCTTGAGTCTCAGTCATTGATATTGCTGCCATATCCCCTAGGAAACTATATAGTTTCATATACGTGAAGATGCACTGTGCAAATAGTTGTGATGATGCTAGGAAAAAATCTCGGTTGACAATTTTCCTCTCTGATGGAACAAATCATTTTATGGAACCTCACTTCAATGGGTTTTCTTGATTAGTTATAGAGCTTTATGGAAGGAAACACCCCTAGGTAATTCAATATGTTTTGCATGCCTAATTTCTTCCAGAACCATACACTCATAAATCTAGCATTACAAGCATTTTAGTTTGGTTGTATGGAAGTAAATTTTGGTTGGGAATGCCGAAGTGAAAGAACACAATTGAAGTGGATATGTTCAAGATATTTTTTCCTTTGGAAAAATTGCATGTAATTTTTTTTGGCATAATGGCATTTTTAGTCTCACAAGTATTGTAATCGTGTGATTTTGGTCCCCTAGGTTTCAATTGTGGCAATTGAGCCTCTTAAGTTTTCTCTCATTTACAATCAAGTCTCCCAATCCTTATTTTGTCCAATATTTAAGCAATGTTTTAAATCCCAGATAGTGGTGCGTAGTGATTGGCCCCAAAAATACTGAAGCAGGATAATTGCTATTTTGAAATTTTTTATATAGTTTTTTATAATGTATACTATGTACTATAAATTCTAAAAAATGATAAAAATTACTCAAAATTAATGACATTTATAATTAACAATAAAAATTCATAGATGTCTTAAACAAAACTTACAAGTAAATACCAACAAAAGTCAAATACAAGTTTCCTAGATAGGAATTAGTAATCATCTTCTAAATCCAAGTCTTTATCATCTTCACTACCATTACAACTGTAGATTTCATTTTTGGAAATTGAAATCCCAAAAATAACCACCCAAAAAAGCCCTAATGTCTTTGTTCAGAGGGATTTTGGAATCAACACAATGCCACTATGGCTGCTATTTATTCCGTTACGGCCACTACATTAAACCGCTCCGCTACTGGAACCCTTGTAGTGAGCAGGGGCCGCTCCGCACTGTTTTGCCGGTACGACGTGCTATTCAAAAGCTTGTATTTAAGTCATGAATTTGCCCAGAATGACAAGGCATTTCATTTGTTGTTTTTTGATGTTATTAATACAATAATTTACCCACAAGTATTGTAAACTCAACAATTAAATCGATACAATCAGATTACCTTTTTAGGTCATTGAAGTTCAAATATTCTATGTTTTTTAGCTGGTATATTGTATTTACCCATTGTCATGTCATGTTCAATTTACCTTGTCAGCTAATGCTGTTAAATATTTGATCAAGTCATGAAGAAGAGACTTGATTGTAAATGGGAGAAAACTTGAAGGATCCAATTGGTGCAATTGAAATCTGAGAAACCAAAATTGCACAATCATGATACCTAAGAGACTAAAAAATCAATTAGGCCACAAAAAATTCAGTGTTTTGTGTAGCCATTGGGAGTGTAGGGGCACTCAAAACAAGAAGCTCCGCCCCTGCTCCCTAATTTTATGTAATAGCAAATTAACATTAGTTGTTATCTATACTGTGAAGGCATAATAGTTTGATAATAAACAAGTGACTAGAGTTTCTTATAATCTCAGTAACATCACAAATTATTATTCTTTATGACAGCTTTCACTGAAATTGAAACTTGTTTGGTTACTGTGGGTGAAGTGTTATAGACATAGACACATAGTAGAAAGCATATGATTGTTGATTGTAATGTTAAATATCCTACCTAACCCAAAACCAAATCAGAATGGAAAGAAAGTGTGAGAGGAAGTAATGAAGCAGGATTTTGTTCTCAAGTTCATGTTGCGGTTGATTTGATAGACACTATTGCTAAGCATTTTAAATTTATTAAAAGTATACACTTGAAAGATTATTTGTTACTTTACCTTTTCTAATTTTAACAGGTTGTTGCTTTCTTGGGAGTGCTTGTGTACAAATTTTATGGAGATGAACTGAGGGAAATGTTTGGTTATGAAGAACATCCATATGGATTTTATACAATGGCTGGTATATACCCATTGCTTCCCTGCAAGAAATTTCATGGGGATGTTTGTAGCTTTTCTTTCACTTTATGTTTATTTTAGGCTAGAATGTTAAAGTTTGTCAATTAGTTGGCAAACTAAATGGTATATATGTATGCTGATATACTATCTTAATCACTAAAATGGCAACTTCATTATATTTCTCTATGTTGCAGTTCTAGCCATTGTTTTGGTGGGTTTGCTCTATGGCTTCTTCATAGCGATAATATGTGGTCAAAGAATCAATGAACGCCACTACCATGTTCTTGCCAAACAAGAATTGACTAAGGTCTGCTATTTAATACATAAATCAATATCAATTTGACTTGTAATCGCCGGAAAACAAAAGCGTGTTATGTAAGACTAGTAATATGATTGCAACTAAACAAGTCTCTTGGTCTTGAGATGTGCATTTCCAGGGAAATGCATCATGTAAATTTTTGTTCTTGTATCATTTAAGGATTACAATTGATTTTTATAAGGAATATCAATTGATCTTTTTATGAAATTTTTTGGGCATTCAACTCTTCACGTGTTCTTTACCTTCTCAATTTTAGGAATATGTGGTAGAAGATCGAGAACATGTAAAGAATGTGCCTGAACTTGACCCCAGCCATGTGACAGAGCTAAGGATGTTGGGCCTTTACTAGTTGGTATATGCATATCCCATTCCTTCTCTTTAATATTTATGCTCCTCATTGTTTAGATGTTAGGTTTAAACTGCTTGGTTTCATTCAACCCATATTAATATATTATCTTTGTACAGACCTATTTGTAGCAGTTTATAGAAGGTAAATGTTGCATGCTTTTTGTTTCTATTTTTAATTTCATAATCTAAAATGCCAATGTTAGTCATCAAAATCATCCTCCACAATGCACCTCTATCAAATTTTTACGTTGCTTGCAACATTCTTGTGCATTATCTATATACGCATCCCCATAATTTGAATTTCAACTTCTGTATTCTTTGCTTACATTATTCCTATAATTATTTTCATTGCATAACTACCGTCATAAGAGCACCTGTATTCCTCTTCTAACTGCAGGATGCATCTTCTGCATAGTCACATTGAATTTGTTGTATTTGCGGCTTGTCTCCATGGTCCCTTTCACATTTGTAGATCGCATTGGTCTGTTCAGAGTGATGCCCCATTAATATGGCTGTTTGGGCACCAACTGGCAGTGCACGGCCACATGGGTGTTGTTTATCTCCGTACCCTGTGTACTCTATTTTGATTCTTTATTTTTAATTAATGTTTTTACAGCAAACTTGTGAAAGAAATATGCTAGTTCAGCTAGAAAATTGCTCTTGTGAATCAATGTTGTTTGGTGGAGTATAAAGGAAAAAGGTGCAGATCCTATAAACCTGTAGATGCTGCATGGAGATATTTGAATTTGTAACTTATATAAGACCCTGATGTAACCTTTATTTTACATTTTTTTTTTCATTTTTATACAAAATATTATAATCGAATGTAGATTTTTCCTTTCCAAGTTTTTAAATCTAGAACAAATAACATTTACACTTCTTGAATTCTTTTTTTTTTCAAATTACAAATAATACCATTTTATATGTTACACTAACACTTCTCTAATATTTGAAAATATTACATTGATATTCTCTTATATATTACACTAACAACTACATGAAAAATATTTCATATACCTCATACCTGAAGGTACCTACTCCAAAATCTAAATGGATAAATGCGAGAAACAATTTTTGGAAAGAAAGAAGACTATGAAAAACTCTGTCTATGTATGTTTGCATGTATGGCATGTTCCAAGTCAGGATAAAGAAAGAGGGTTGGCGTCAGGTGTTGTGAACCAGTCGTTAAAAATCAACTATTTTTATGTGATGAAACTTTATAATATTTCATTGGGGCGTACCCTTCATAGCGATATGTTACATCGGGCCCCAGGTGTATCGAAAAATGAGTTAGGGTCATTGCCACAAAGCAAGGCGCTACATCGATCCTAAGATGTAGTGATAAGTGAGCTAAGGTTAATGCTGAAAGGCAAGACGCTAGGTCTTCACCCGAATTTGGTGACAAAAAGCCAAGGGTCCCAACACGTAGATGAGCCAGCCTGGCGGGGCAAACACCGCCCAAGGGTTTAGGATGAAATTGGGAAGCTAGAACATAGGAATATTAATGGGTAAACTGAGGGAGTTAACAGATGTTTTTGTCAAAAGGAAAGTGAATATTGTTTGCTTGCAAGAAACTAAGTGGGTTGAAGAAAAGGCCAAGGAAGTAGAAGGTATCGGTTTCAAGTTATGTTATTCGGGTACAACCAGGAGTCACAATAGGGTTGGAATTATGATCGATAAAAGTTTCAAAGATAAAATTGTTGATGTCAAAAGGAAAAGCGACAAGATTATGATGATTAAGCTAGTAGTGGAAGATCTAATTTTAAATATCCTTAGTGTGTATGCACCCAAAGTTGGACTACTATCAGATGAAAAGAACCAATTTTGGAATTGGAGGAGGTTCTGAGAGGGATCCCATGAGAGGAGAAGATTTTCCTAGGAGGAGATCTAAATGGGCATGTTGGTAAAAACAATGGAGATTTTGATAGAATTCATAGTGGTTTTGGCTATGGGACGAGAAATGAGACTGAAGAAGATATCTTGAACATTGCACTAACCTATGATTTGATGCTATTGAACACTTTTTTTCGGAAAAGGGAGTCGCATCTTATCATGTATCATAGTGGTCCAAATTGTAGTCAAATTGATTTCTTTATGGATAGACGGGAAGATAGAAATTCGTGTATTGACTGTAAGGTCTACCATGGAGAATGTGTGACGACACAACATAAGTTGATAGTTCTAGATGTTAGGATCAACAAAGTTCTTAATTTGAGGAAGAAGGCTCAAAACCCAAGGATACGATGGTGGAAGCTGAAAGAGGAGAAACAAATAAAATTTAAGGAAAACATGTTGGGTGAAGGACCGTGGGAGTTTATTGGAAAAACTAATGAAATATGAATAAGATGACTATGTGTGTTCAAAATGTGGGAAGGAGGGTGCTAGGTGAAAGCAAAGGAAACAAAGTTCTTATAAAGGAAACATGGTGGTGGAATGGAGAGGTGCAGGAGGCTATTAAACATAAGAATGAATGCTTTAGATCTTTGCATAAATGTCCCAATGATGAGAATTTGTAAAAGTTTAGAGTAACGAGGAAAAATCCAAAGAAAGCAGTGCGGAAAGCTAGAGGCAAAGTTTTTGACTATTTGTATAAAAATCTTAAGAGCAAGGATATGGATAAAGGTATTTACAAACTTGCAAAAATGAGGGATAATAAGAGTAAAGACCTCACCCAAGTTAGATGTATCAAGGATGAAAATCAAAAACTTTTGGTAGGGGATGAAGATGTAAGTGACAGATGACTAAATTACTTTAACAAACTTTTTAATGGGAATGACGACAAGAGTGAAGTGGATTTGGAGGACTTTATTATTATCTGAATAGAAGATTTGTGTGTTTAGAATTAATACACATGAAGTTAAGGAAGCTTTAAAGAAGATGAAGAATAATAAAGCTTTGGAACCTGATGATGTCCTTATTAAAGTGTGGAGAGACTTGGGAGATATGACAATAAAATGATTGACCAATCTTTTTAATAGGATTCTGCAAACAAATAAGATGTTTGATACTTGGAGGAAAAGTATGCTTGTGCCTATTTACAAAAACAAGGGAGATATCCAGAATTGTTCAAACTATAGAGGCATCAAGCTCATGAGCCATACTATGAAGTTGTGGGAGAGAGTTATCGAACATCGCCTAAGGAGGGAGACCAAGATTTCCGTAAATCAATTAGGATTTATGTCAAGAAGATGTACTATGGAAGTTATTTTCTTGATGAGACAATTAATGGAAATGTATAGGGAAAAGAAGAAAGACTTACATATGGTGTTCATAGATATTGAGAAAGCATATGATAGAGTCCCAAGAGAAATTTTATGGTAGACTCTTGAGAAGAAAAATATAGCATTGAAATATGTTAATGCAATCAAGGATATGTATGATGGGACTATTACATGTGTGAAAGCTTGTAATGGAACATCAAGGTATTTCCCTATAACGATATGTTTTTTGCGGATGATATCGTGCTTATTGATGAGACCAAAGATGGTGTGAATAGGAAATTGGAATTGTGGGTAAACACTTTGGAGTCTAAAGGATTCACAATAAGCAAAAGTAAGGCGGAGTATATGAAGTGTGAGTTTTCGCGGGTAAGAGGTGGTGATCAAGACACAGTGCATCTATTTGGTAAATAGGTACCCAAGAAAGATATTTGTAGATACTTGGGATCAATGTTGCAAAAAGGTGGTGAGATTGATGAGAATGTAAATCATATAATTAAAGCAGGGTGGATAAAATGGCGAAGTGCATCGAAGTTTTTGTGTGACCGCAAAATTCCCCTTAAGCTAAAAAGAAAATTCTATAGAGCATTTGTTAGACCGGCAATGCTATATAGAGCAGAATGCTAGCCAGCACATAGGCAATATGAGCATAAAATAAGGATAGTCAAAATGAGGATGTTAAGGTGAATGTGTGGATATACGAAGATGGATAAGATAAGAAATGAAGTTATTCTACGAAAGGTAGTAGTGGTACTGGTACGTGAAAAGATGAGGGAGCATAGATTGAGGTGGTTTGGACACGTTATGAGACGGTCACTGGATGCCCCCGTAAGAACAAAAGTTTGTTACCAAGAGCTCGACACAAAAAGAGGTAAAGGTCGACCGAAACTTACCTGGGAAAAGGTAGTTAAACAAGACCTAATGAAGTGAGATATAGATTGGCGGACGGTATGTCTTAGGACGAAGTGGAGAAAAACTATAAGCTTGATAGATGGTTAAACTCATTAATAGTTCTATGTTCCATTCGTTCCCTTGTTTTAGTTCTTTTCCTCTTCTTTTCTGCATTATTCCTTTCACTCTTCTTTTATTCTAACTTATTTTTTCTTTCTTTTTGTCTTATTTCCACTTTTTTTTTCTCCTCTTCCTTTCTTTTTCTTTGTCTCTTTTTCGATTTATCATTGGGTTCATCTACCATTAACCCCAATTAACTTAGATTAAAGGTGATATTAATGTTGATGATGTTGAAAGAAGACTATGAAAAGGAATGAAAACAATTCGGTTTCTCCTTAGTTTTGGAGAAAAATATTAGTCTCCAAGTGGAATAATCAATATATATTTTTATATAAAAGTAAGCTACACGTAGTAATTCGTATCAAAAGTCATTTTATAACAAGTTCTTTTAGGTTTATTTAACAGTGTAAGTTACTAGAACATTAGGACCAGAAGAAATTAGGAAGTTTTGAATCAAATTGCGGAATATGTATAAATTTCATCATGCAAATTACAAGGGGAGGTTAGGTCAATATTTCTTAGATTCAACTGAAGCCAGTTCATTGGTAGAATCGAATTGTAAAGATAATGGTGTTAACAATTTGATTTATATTGGAGTTTAGGTAAAAAAAAAGTTATTAATTCAAATATAAAATTAAATGTAGTTTTATTTGAATACAATATCAATTTTGATTTATTCCCATATAATTAAAAATGTTTCAATTGGATAACTTTTATTTTTATTTTATTTTTCTATGAAATAACCAATATATCTTGAAATTTACAACAAATCTAATAAAAAAAATTAAATTTTTTTTTCTAAAGTATGTTTTTCTATTCCTTCCTTCAACCGAGTATTTATCAAAACTTATGTTTCAATAAAAAAATTCCTACTAGTCAATTTGGTCGGCCAAGTGATCCTTGTGTTGACTAGGGGTTGTGATGACAGCCTTGTCTCGTTTGCTTGGTTTGGTAATCATAATCAGTGACAAAGCATAAGTCATGTCCAACTCGTGGTGAGATAACCTAAACTCCAACGAAATTCTTATGAACTAAAATAAAATTTAATACCATTATGTTAAAAATTAATGAAATGTTTAAAAAACTAAGTTGAACCAATAAAAACTAAAGAATAAAAACAAAATCAATATTAAAATTAGAAGATTAAACTATTAATTTTCTCAACTAAAAGTTATGTTTCACATGAACTTGTGACACTTCATGTGAACCTATTACAAGGCACACTTCAATTTCTTTTAAAAATTGTTACTCAATTTCATGTAACATGTATTCGGTCAACTTTTGATATATTATTGGAGTAAAAATATTTGTAATAATAAAAATAATTGTCTCGCAACAAAAACAACCTAGGAATATTGTTATATTTTTTAGTATTTTGCTTCAAAATTTATCCTATTTTGGTCAAACAGCCTATGTTCAAGCTAAGTCTTGTGAATGAAAAAATGGGATTAAGAGGAGAAACTTTACCAAAAGTGATCAAGCAACCATTCTAACAAAAATTAGTCATTGATAAAATCTGTGAATATTCAATATCAATAACATGATAATAAAAAAAGTCAATGTTAAGAAAGGTTTCTCTCGTATTTAGTCCATACACAATATGAACGGTCCATACTCTTGTATGTGAAAATAAAATGCAACGGGATAGTGCAACTTCAATGACATCCCTACTAAAAGCGAAATAGTAAAACATGCATATAATTTATTGTACAATTGTTTGTACAATGAATATCATCTGGCTACCTGCCAGGCATGGACTTCAAAACAGGGGACAAAAGAAGGAAAAGTATTACTACATGGTAACCCTCTTCCAAAATTCACTGAACAGGTAAATATATATCATGCATGATATACCTTTGACAATTAAAAGCAACTAGTCCTACCGACAAACAACTCACTTTCATGAAACCACATCCATTAAAAAGAATAAACTCCTTAGGAATAATCAACGAATAAGAGTTCCCATTAGCTATACAACAAACTAGGAGTTGAGAGTAGGAAAATGAAAATCACTGATGTCAGTTGTAGACTCATCACGCTTACCAATAACACTTACAAACTTCAACCACCATTTTTTAAATGTGGTAAGAAAATACTTCTTCAAAGAAGAATACCTAAGAAGTGTCTGGAGAGCGCAACTACACTGGAATGACATCAATCTTTGATGTATCCTCACATCTCAAAATAATACCCTCAAGGCTAGCTGGAAATATACATTTAGCCCATTGGCATCCGGTAGTCAAAGGCTCAGGAGGAGGGACAATCATAAGTACATTGTCGTTTCTTTGAACAACTCCCATTACGCTAACTGTGCTACCTTCTTTGATGTACCTACAAAAAGATTAATGGAAGTTTCATAAGAATATCCTATGTACCGAGGGTTATCCCAACTTTATGGTATTGATGCACTAAAGAGGTTGCTGTTGTCACCATTAGTACCATGATGCATAACATGAATTATGTACAGGGCTATTTGACACCATTACTATACAGTATACACCAATAGGAAGACCCATGACCAGATATTTGACACAAAGCAACAAGTTTAAACCCCTTCACCCCCCCACCCCAAAATAATAAAAAAAAAAATTTACTACTGTCAACAATATCTACTTTCCCCCCTCCTCAACAACTATTGGAAAAGGTTTAACCTTAAGCACTTCCCTTTACACTAATATATAACTGGAGAATTTCAACTCTTGAGAAAGATGAAGAACTTTACCCTTCTTTTAATCGCATCAGTCGATCATCACTTGAAAGATTTCTCTCTCGCAACCACCGAAGAAACTCTGGGGACATGTCTTTGTTGTCAGGGTTAACATCAATTACAATAGAATCATCAACATAAGGAGTCACCCTTGCACCATAGCCTGTTTTAACCAATGCTCTCAATCCAGATTGGAAATCAGAAATGTAGAAGTCTACCACATGCCTCTGCATTATACAAATGTCAAGGTAAATATTAAAACACTTGAGATATAATAGATTAGACAACAAATATTTCCAAATACACATGTCTGGTACACACAAGAAAACAGTTTGAAAGGTGACAAACTTCAATTGACCATATTTATATATATGCAAAACTTCCCAACACACACAATATTCCTATCACATCAGGCATGAAGTAATACTTAGTGACAATTAGAGAATACTCACATAATGAATAGCAGATAAAAGCCTTCAAAGTATGAATTAAAAGCTCCAACAAATTAATTGATCAAAAGCAAGGGGAGAAATAGGCGTTCATTGAAATACTTATATAGAAAGTTGATGATAATAATAATAATCTCCATCCCCCCTCCCCCCCCTCTTCAAATAGCTTGAATACTCATGGAACAATAAGCTCCCAGAAACTGATCATAGCACTATACAAGTCATTGCTAGGAATAGTTTTATTACAATGTATCTGAAGTAAATATCAAGATATATAGAAGATTATAAATAGGACAGATTACATAATTAGGTCAACAGGCTATGTTAGGCCATAGGAAGGAAAAAATGATTTTTTTTCTTGCTAAAGTAAAGAAAGTTCAGATCAAACAAAAGCTAATATCTGCATGATGGTCAAGGTATATCAAGAGTATTGAAAGGTAATCTTTATTAAAATGGAAAACCGAAAAGAGAAGATTTAACATATTATTGAAACTACCTCAGCTGCTCTTAGTCCCCATGTAAAACGGCGATGCTTCGGGTTTGCTGCTTTTGAATCCCACTCTCGATATTCAAACAAGCTTGTAGAAGTATAGACACATCTAGGAACTTTTTGAAAGGAGGTCTCCAATGGAACATTACCACAGGTAACAACCTTCAAAATGAATAACAGACCATTGGCATTCCTCTCTCATATATGCTCACACACACAACAACAACCAGAATGGGACAATCACAGATAAAGAGACACCCAGAAACCACTCAATTCAAGTCATCGATATCCATCACATAATAATCAGTCCCTTATCCACAAAGACAAGGGTGGTTAGTTGTGCCTGCAATCATGCTTTTTGCATGACTCTGCTTAATTAATCAAATATCAATAATATATATATGTATGTGTCAATATTTAATATACATACCCCAGAAACCTTCACAAATTGCCCATTCTTGGCAGTTCTAAGCTCAGCATCAGGATAACGAGAAATGAAACCAACAATGGCTGTCCTCCCACAACAACTGTTCCAAGTGAACAATGCAGCAACAGCACCAAAAAGGACAACTACAACAACAAGGAGAATGGCATTGTGGACAGCTCCAAGAATAAAAGCACCAGCAATGAATCCCATAACGAAAATCAGAATTACGGACCACAATATTGGCTTTGGGAAGTTCCTCCTGAAGGAATATTCATCATCTAGGCTAAGAGTAGTCATGGCTGGATTGTGGGTTACAGAAGTGTGTGATTTCAGTGATCCTGTAAACTCTAATGGACCGGATACCTTCCTTGGAGCCCCAGATGAATTTAGAGGACCAGATGTAATAAGACCAGTTGTAGGAAGAACATGTGGAATCGGACCAGAGTTTTGGCGTGTCACTCCACCAGATTGCGGTCCAGAAGACTTCTTCACAGGCTCCCCATGTTTATTCAGTGGACCAGAGTTGGTCTTTTTCATTGAGAGTGAAGCAGCCATGCCTCCAGAAGATGTGGTATAAATAGAACGAGGTGCAGTATTTGGCAAGATAGGTCCAGAATGTGAAGCAGCAGCTGCAAACGATCCAGTCCGTGAAGGAGCATTATTTAGCTGACCAGATTTTCTAGATTTAGAAGCGTCCATGGGGATATCAAACATTTTCCCTAATTCGCCTGATTTCTTGATGTCTCCACCAGTGTAAGGCATGGCAACTGAGGTCATTGTTGGAGTTCTTTCTTTCGGCTGTTCAGGGCGACCTGATACATACAGGCCATTGCTGAGCTGATGAGATGGGAATCTTGAACCCATCAGACCTGTTTAAAATACCAGTGCGCTGCAACAAAGTGAAAATGACAGAGACTGAAATGCTTAAACGACTTTGATGTGAAGAAATCAAGTGAAAAATACATATATTGTAGCAAAGAAATAAAGATGTGATAGATGTAGTGGAAAAATAGGCATTGTATTGTGGAGGTAGGAGAAGATAACAAAGAGAGAACCGAAGGGAAGGAAAGCGTGAAGTTACAGTGAAGAATGAAGAATGAGAGTAAAAACAAAATCATCATTTCCTGACTAGCATTGCATAAATGTAGAATGGTAGAGTGCATTTCAGGAGACGAGACAAGCCGGTGTCGTCATATTAAGTTAATATTATCTATGAAACACAAAGGTGTGAGTGTGGTGAATGGAAAGTTGAAGATCTCAATTCTCAACTCAACTCAACAGGACTGATAGAGATATCTCCCTCTCGCTTGCGAGATCCAGACAAAAAATTGAGATAGCAGTTCTGTACTAGTCATACAATGCAATGGAGAAGAAGATCTGTACAAAGGAAAGTGAAAGTGAAGAAGGTGTACCTGTCTGTCCTCAAGAATCGTTAAGAACAGGGATGATGCACAGTCTCAGATACATACAGATCCCATCTTCTCTTCTGCTACTCCACTCACTCTCTCAGTTCCCCAATCACTACTACTACTACTCTTCTTCTTCTTTTCTACTATTAATTTAATCAAAAATAAAATTACTCTCTCGCTCTCGCTCTCTCTCTCTCTCTCCCTCTCCCTCTCCCTCTCCCTCTCTCTTAACAACTGGTGTGGGTTGGATCACTGGGTAAGTAAGTAATTGGGTTGTCTCGTCCCCTCTCCATGACTAACACTATACATTAATCAATCAATATTTTATTTTATCTCATCGCTTCGTTACCCGACCCCACATAACTACAACCCTCATTCTAAATACAGTACTAACGTAGTTAAAAACACTTCATTTCTTTTTTCAATCTATCACCATTTTTTTTTGTCTTATTCTCCCCATTTTTTCCGGTAGCATGTCGTATTGTCAACATTTTACCTAATTTTAAATTATATATACCATTAGGTGACAACTTGTAATGTACTAATGTACTAATTTATAAAACAATTGACAGTAAAAAACATTCTAGGAAAATTTATTTTACTAAATATTTGATCACGATTTATTTTATCATATATAATTCAAGTTAATAATTAAATGTGGAAAACACGGTCATGGACATGGTAACATAGATTGATATGGGTTTAAGATTGAGAGACTTAAATGATACGTAACCCTGTATTTATTTTAATGTAATTTTCGCTTAAAGCATACGAAAAACACTCTCCAACCACCTAAAACCATACACCATAGTTTACGTAAGGATTTCAAATTTCAATCTTTCGCTTGAAATAGAGTTTAATAAGCAAGTATGAATTTTTAAAATGCTAATTATTATACATCATCAATATAAAAACTTGTACATTGTCCATTAATAAAAAATTACTTTTTACATTATTTTGCACCGTCTATGCAAATAGTTTAATGGCTAGTTTCTGTTATGTTGGCACACCGCACACCAACTGTAAGTTTATCTGATCTATAAGGAGTGAAAATGATGAAGACAGATATGTGCATACTTGCCTCAACTCAATTCCAGCCCACGGAATCAGTGCAATATTTGCAACCGTAACTGGCTTTTAGCTGGAATTTCGAAGGCTGTTACCGGCATTTAATTTCTTTGGCTTTACCTTCTAATTTCCTTTTTTTTTTTTTGACAGGTCTAACTTCCTTCTCATTTCCCTCCCCTCCTTTTTCCTCTCCAATATTTGTTACCGTAACATTGTTGTTGATTTATTATTATTTTTAGTTTAGTTTAGTTGCTTCCAGAATACATGACATAATAACAACAATAATACTAACTTATACTCCTTTACTCCTTCATGTCCTCATTAAAAATCCAATTAACTAATTCATTAAAAAAATTTAAAAATAATGAATTTAGTTGAGACTTGAGAGCACTAAATTGTTTAAAATTAATATTCTTTCAAAATTATCTCTGAATAAAACTAATATACATTAAAGGTTTATGTTTCTTTCATTTGCACATCATTCTAAAATTTATTTTAATTAAAAATATTTTTATAAAAAAAATAACTAATAGATATAATGAGAATTAAGTTTTAAATTTAGACTTTATAATAGGAATAAGAGAGAGACTATCTATTAATTAGAGCATGGTAGATTTTTGTGAGTCCATGGCCAAGAGCATCATAGATTCATAATGCAGAAGTATATGGTTGCTGCAATTAAACTATTGGTGTACGACTGCAAGCTAATTTGCGTATCTTCAAAGGCATATCATTTTGTGTTTGTTGTTTGGTTTGTCTGAGCTAAAATACAAATTTATTTTACCAGAGAGTCACCAAAAAAATATTCTCTGGTAACTTTTAATTATTTAATTAACTACTATTGCTATTGGCAAAACATAACATAATGATATAGAAAGTTTCTGTTCATTACAATCAATATAAAAGGAAAAAAAATATTCGTGGTTTACTCATTTGGGTATAGTTGAAGTTCAAGTTCAAGATCTATCTATTTATGAGAGATTTTTTTTAATATTTATCCTGAATCAAGTATGTTGTTAATCAAGGAAATGAAAATATAAATATTTAATGAAAAATATTTATTATACTAAAAAATAATTTCAGGTTTTCCTTTTTCTGTAATAAAAAATTATTGATAAAATATGTTAAATATTTCTTAACTAATATATTAAAATTTCTAAAAAAAGAGAGTATGTTTGGAATATAATGGGAAGATAAATATTAATAATTTTTTTAATATACTCTTTTAACATATTATGCATTACTAATGTTAATTTATTAAAGCTCACAAATGATATAGGTTTATTTTTTATTTAACAATCAAGCCTAACTTATCATTCATTATTCTTTTATAAATTCCAACTAGTAATAAATAGTAAATTAGAAAGAGAATAACAAACATTATATTTTCAAGGATTTGTATCCTTAGTTTGTAATAAAACATACTGTGTTAGAGATAAAAAGAAAAGATGACTATCATAATCTACAAATGGTTGCAAACTTATCATGTATATTTTTCTTTTATGTTTCTTTTAACATGACAATAATATGTTATTTAATAATAAAAGGATTCATAATCGTTTAATGTGGTCCATGAGAGGTTATGTATGCTTTTTTTGAGTCTCTAAGTTGATCTTTGAGTTCAACTACACTATGACATGATGGTCCCAATGCACACCTGGTCAAAAGGTGGGGAAGAGGCCACTTACAATGGCCTTGATGCTCGAGTTAAAATGAGTAAAAGGTAGGATAATTAGGGTTTAGATATACCTAAAGTGTATACCTTTGTTGACTTTTTTAGGCCTCCCTTAATAAGATGGGTTGAAAAAAGATCATTATTTTATTCATGATAAACTTAGGTTCTAGAGGGATAGTAGAAGCCTTTGAATTATCCCCCGATCAATAGGGGAGACTATTGTTAATATTATTGGAGACAATCTTAAACTTTTTTGGATTATTCATATATCTAGATTTTAATTGGGGAAAGTGAGCCTTATCAAACATGGCCAAAATAATAGTTCCTCAAATTATTAGCTCACAATATCACGAGGTCTTGACTTGTTGATGTATATTTGCCTTTGGACTTAGGTCAACCAAGTCTTTAATAATGATCATCCAAGTCTCGATAACTCTTGGTATTGTAAGGTGATGATTTGTTAATATTTTCATATATGTTGACGAGTTATTCTAGTCAATCATCTTTGCCAACCCATTTGGTCGATACCATATAAACTTCCTTCCAATAATCACAAGAGTTATTCTCTTTTAGACTTTTCAACTCCTCCCATAACCTTCTTTTCAACTCTAACTCACATAATCAATAAACATTGACAAAAATAATACTTTGTCGACCTTCCTTCCATGTTCCTTCAAGGCCAACATATCTATCTCCTTGAAATGAATTATTCAAACTAAAGTACCGTGTATTCCAAAGACATAACAATCCCCCCTTGCAGTATTTAAAGATAACTTCATAATCTGTTACACATTATATTCTCCCCAAATAGTTTGACAAATCTCCTAAAAAAGACTACTTAACCATAATTATAAAAAATAAAATAAAAAAATCAAAATCGTAAAAAGAAGGAGAAAATATGTATTGAGAAGAAAATACTCTAAAGTAGTATCATATTTTCACTTCTTCATAAAAACTGAAAAGATTGATTTGTTATTTTCAGTTTTGGCCTTTATTTTAAAAAAAAATCAAAGAAAATGTTTTCTAAATTTTAAACAAATGTATTTTCACTCTTATTTTTTTTTTAAAAAATGAAGACAAAAAACACTCCCACCAAGCACCACCTAACAATTCAAAGTGATTGTAAAATTTGATGTGACTATATGAAAATCTTGCTATTTTATATTTTTATATATAGAAAAACATATTAAACAGTATATATATTTGAATAAAACCTTATAATTATAAATTACAATATTTAATCTCTTAAACATTTTCGGGGGTAGAGGTGGCGGGAAGGATGTTTGTAGTTGTGTGTTCCCAAACTCATGTCTTGGAATTCTATATTTAGAATAGAAACAATTGGAGAGAGAGAGAGAGAGAGAGATGTATGAATGAGAATTGAGATGGTCCGGTCCAGCAATAGAAATAGAATAGCATTGGCCAACAATAGGAAATAGGAGAGAGATGCAGCATTGCCAATTTGCCATTACGTTGGGTTGGTTGGAGTAGGAGAAGGGGGGAAATCGAAGGACCACGCTTAGCCTGCATTCTTTGGAATTGAATTGTGAATTGTGATTCGTGAAGGAAGGCATATAGACATGAGCAACGTTAACATGGCGTCCACCGCGCGTGGTTCCACCTCCTCCTCCAATGGCCTTCTCACCGTCACCATTACCAGCACCAGCCACCCTAACGACCTCGCCACCAACGACAATGATGACGACGACTTGCTCGCTGATCCTGACGATCCTTTCGATATTACGCATACCAAAAATGCACCTCCCGAGGCCCTCAAGCGTTGGAGAGTAATAACATTACTATAATCTCTCTCTCTCTCCCTCTCTCTCTCTTCATGATTTTTTCTATCTATCTTATTAACTGTAATGAATTTGCAGCAAGCAGCTTTCGTGCTCAATGCGTCCAGACGTTTTAGATACACTCTTGACTTGAAAAAGGAAGAGGAGAAAGAGCAAAAGAAAAGCATGATTAGATCCCACGCACAAGTCATCAGAGTGAGTAATTAATGTTTAATCTTAATTCAATTCATTCATTCATTCTAACCTTCTTTTCTAATCAATTCAATTCTTCTATTAGGCAGCATTGCTTTTCAGATTGGCTGGTGAACGGGAACTAGGTAGGGTATAATTTAACTATTCTTATGTGGATACGCCGTACATGAACTGGTGAAAGACAGAAGGTCGTCCACCATTATAGTATTACTGTAATATGAATCTTGTTTCTTGTTTTCTTCTGTTTTGGTTTCTTCATATATAGTCTTATAGCACTACGTTCACCTAACTGCATTGAGTTGTGACTAATGTTTTAACAAAAATACAGTACTTATTACTCTCCTTCACTTAATACTTTGGATTATAGTGACAAGTACAACAGCAGTGGCATCCCCATCTCCAGTTGGTGAGTATGCAGTTGGGCTCGAACAACTTGTTTCAATGACTAAGAATCAGAATATTTCTGCTTTACAACAATATGGAGGGGCAAGTTAACTTAACTTCAACACATTTTTGTTTGTGACCTTGTGTTGAAGCGATTTGCTTTGTTAATATACTCCAGTGCTCTGTCTTATTCAGGTTAAAGGCTTATCAAATTTACTAAAATCAAATCCGGATAAGGGGATTAGTGGAGATGATGTTGATCTATCAAAGAGGAAAAATGCATTTGGAACTAATACATATCCTCGGAAAAAGGGGAGAAGTTTCTGGGTACATTCTTTTTGATTTTTGATTTTATTTATAATTACATTACACTTGTGGATGAATCAGTTGCTTTGCTATGCTGATATTATTAATTCTCTCTGGTTGTTTTACAGAGGTTTCTATGGGAATCTTGGCAAGATCTGACTCTTATAATATTGATTATAGCAGCTGTAGTCTCATTGGTACTTGGAATAAAAACAGAGGTACCATTAACACCCTTATTTGCTAGTGGTAATTCTCATCAATCATAACGGTAATAGTGGGTTGGGTTTCCTGTTCAGTGAAAATAAATCACATGTTTTCATTTGATGTTCCCTCAATTAAAAAGTACTAGTGACAAATGAAATTAAAGAGAGAGTATTAGTTTTTAACCTCCCATTACTTCTTAAGTGGAGGGAGAAGGAATCTGTCATACCTGAGCATGGCATACTGCATAAAAATACAAGATAAAGTGAAATCACCACATTTCATTCACAATTCACTTTATTTGTGTTGTACAATTTATTATTAATTGTGATGGCAAACTCTTGGATCATGACCGATGCAAACTACAATTTTCTTAGTCTGAGTAGCCTTAGAATATCTCTCTAAATCATAATTAAAAGATCAATAAAAAAGGGTTATTGAAAATTCGGCAGAATTTTCCCTAAAAATAAGACAAACATCATATTTAATAACCTATAAAAATATATATATCCATACAAACCTATATATACATATATCTAGATTCAATAGTTAGATATCAAGACCACAAATCATAACATAGGTCCTTGACATCAACATCAACAACAACAACACATTTAATCCAAGTTAATTGGGGTCGGTAGCACATAGACCCTTGATATACTATCCAAAATATCAACTATTAGTGATGTTGGACATACATATTAATCATCAAAGTGTCTCAAAATATCATAATTACATCATAAATATATCTATAAGATAGGATCATCTACATCTCAAAATAAATTAATTTTCTCTATATCTATTCCTATCCTTATCCCTATAGTTTTTTTATACTGGAGTCACACAAAAAATACTCTTCATCAAAAGCAATGAAGGTCTAACAAAAAGATAAAGAAATTTCTAGGTAGTTAGCAAATCCCAGGAAGTCAACTGCTCAACTAGCTATGTATCTGAGGAAAAAAAAACAAAGAAAGGGGTAAGTCACAAAAATTTAGTGAGAGCATAAAATACAAAGTGGACTGGAAGGAGAGCACAAACATAGCACAAGTCTTTACATTCAAAAAGAATTTAAATGACATTAAATAAAAGTAAAATAAATACAACTCATTTTTAGAAACTATTGTATACTCCCTTGAAAACTTTTAGAACTACATATAAACTTGTATTCAAGAATAATAACTTTGTAAAAACTTTCATTCTACTATGTGCACATAGACCACATTATCTCTTCGTTGTGGCCAACGGTAATTATAGAACTACAACATTTAGCTCAGAGACTGCATTATTTATTCGTTGTAGTGAACAAATCTTTAGGAACTATGGATATTCAATCCATAGGTTGCATTATATCTTTGTTGCAGCAAACGGAAAAAATACATATATTTATTATGAGTGTTCAACTCATAGGCTACATTATTTCTTCGTTGTGGTAAACAAAAAAACATATATACTATGAGTATTCGATTCATAGGCTACATTATCTCTTCATTGTAGTAAACAACAATCAATCATAAACTTATAATAAATAAATAAATAAATAATTCAATATCCACTATTAAATACCTTATCGAAAATCTCAAAGAACAAATTGCAATTAAGCGAAAATAAACATTTTACTTCATTCTCTCAAGTACTCCTAGAATTTCAAAGATCACAAAAGAATATATTTTTGGAGTTTACTTGTTTCACCTAAAAAAATTTAAAAAATGTCACTAAGTATATTAGCTACTCACTCCAAAAAGAATGTAATCAATGCCTTACCGTTGGGAGGATCAACCACCGTATTTTTTTACCGGATCTAAACATTTAAAATAAAAAGAACAATAGATTAGGCAAAATTTCCAAATTTAACATACATAGGATTTTGAGGAAACCACAATAAATTCTAATAGTTAGTTTTCTAATCCTCTTCTCACACAACCCATAACTTAACTATGTTATAAAATACTCATCTAACTCAATGGGTTATAAATTTATCTTAAAAAGATCAAATAAAAATTTTAAGAAAATGAGTGGTATTTCCTTTTACTCCAACCACCTTTCCATGCTTGAGAGTATCACAAGGATGTAATAAATTTAATGAATTTTAAAACAATAAATGAAAATGAATGCAAGGTTGAGAGATGAAAAATAAGAAAGAAAAGAGGGTTTAGGGATGGGGGTGGATTCTTGAAAGAAATGAATTAGGAGAGTTAGAGGGGGGTGTTTGGGGGATTGTTATATATATATAAAGTGAAACCGTGCGTTTCATTAATATATTCTACTTCTTTTTTTACAAATTAATATATTAAACTTTTGAAAGCTGATTATTTCATTTTATTTTCCCTCTTTTTACACTCTTTTGCTTTTTTTTCGGCCTTATATTTCGCATCAAAATATTTTCTCACATGTTACAAGAGATAAAAAATAAGTATAATTTTTATTAAAAATATGTGAAACGATTATTGCTATTTTATATTTATTATATTATTTTACACTCTTCTTTACAATTTTTTTCCTCCTATTGTTCAGCATTTGACTACGTGTACAAAACAATGTGATTTGAAATGAATATTTTTAAGTGTTTATTTCGGGACTTGCTGTGTCTCTCTCTGTATGCATGTTTCTTCATGGTGCTTGGTATCAATGTAATAGTGTAATGTTTCTTACATTATGTTGACGTTGACAACGTTCACGAATGTTTATATTTTTCATTTATTTCTAATCGCTAGGGCTTGGAAGAAGGGTGGTACGACGGGGGGAAGCATTGCTTTCGCTGTTTTTCTTGTCATTATAGTTACAGGTAATTTATTTAATAGTTTCTTTTTGTTTTAATGAATAAGATGCATATAATCTTGTCAAAATATTTCTACGTGTCTATTCGGCTGGTTTAGAATGAACACTTTTTTTTTTAATACGCCAATGCCAACAGGCTACTACTTGTACTTGGGAGCTGTTTTTTTTCTTATGTTCAAAATACCTTTTTTTAGAAATTAATTTCCGAAACTTATTCTTAGAAAGTGTGACTCATCATTGCTAATGTATAAAAATAATTACAGTAAATTTTATTACAGAAACTAGTTTCCGTATAACCAAAATGAAAAAAAAAATGAAATATCAGTATTATCTGAGATGACTTGAGAGAGAAGAAAAAGAGAACTTAATAGATGTAATTCACTTAGTAATCTCATCCCATACTGAATTTGTGCGAGAAAACTTAGGTTCATTCTTCCAAAATACATTTTTGAAGATAAGTGAAAAATTTAAGTGTGACGAAGTCTAGTATCTAAAATTAGTCTCATAACTTATCTAAAGGGTCAAACTTTGTAGAGATACTTCGAGTTTTATTGAAGAGTCAAAAATCATAATTAAGATGTTAAAAAAAGAGAGAGAAAGATGAGAGGAAGGATCCAAAAGAAGGAGGATAATTGTTTAGATTGATATCATATTATTTGTTTTTTCTTGTTAAAAATGATAATTTCTATAAAATAATTTATCCTAAGCTTTGTACAAGTGACTGTCTGGAATAACTTATTTGTCTTTGAATTATTTATGTTACTTTTGACAATCTGTAATTTGTATATTAATTAATATATTACAAGTTTTAGTTTATGAAATTTATGGGCGAAAGGGTGTTGATCAAAGAAATAAAATAAAACTACTATTGTGAAATTAAAATATTTAATATTTTGAGAATTTAAAAATATTTAACATGTTTTACTTAAATAATTAGTATGATTTAATAAAGGTTATTAGAATCCTTGAAGACGGAGGTCAGGAAGTTCCCTAATTTTACTCAGATAACTATGTTTTTACTTTTGCCTTTTTGTTTGCCAGCTGTCAGTGATTATCGGCAATCTTTGCAGTTTCAGAACTTAAATGCAGAGAAACAAAATATAAAATTGGAGGTGTGTAACATTATACTATTAAAACATCTTGTGGAAGTTAAACTGAGCATGTACTCTTGTACTCATTACAGGTCATTAGAGGTGGCAGAACAATACAAATATCCATATTTGATATTGTTGTTGGTGATTTAGTGCCCCTTAAAATAGGAGATCAGGTGAGTTTGCAAAGTATTTCATTTTGTTGCTCTCCAAATTGAAGGTCTGGTTCTTAGTTGGGGTAGAATTGATTTTGAATAGTTGAATATAATTGAGATGCATTTAAATTAATCTCAGCCGTAAATTTTACATTTGAACATGTGCTGTAGTGGGAAAAATTGATTTTAGTGTTTAACCAAACAAGCACTGACTAGTTTTCTATGTGAACTACTATATGGATGCTCTCAGGTTCCTGCCGATGGAGTTGTAATCACTGGTCACTCTCTTGCCATTGATGAATCGAGTATGACTGGTGAAAGCAAGATTGTATGTTGTTCGTACCTTCTTTTGACCTAATTATTAGTTTTTAATCCTTATGATTTTTAAGCAATGAATGTTCTGCAGATTCACAAGGATCAAAAAGCACCTTTTTTGATGTCTGGTTGCAAAGTAGCAGATGGAGTTGGTGCTATGCTGGTATAATGTGATGTTATATCCTGTTATGCTACTCTGCCTGTTATTTGATGAGAAGTCTATGTTGACATAAGCATGATTGGTTTTATGGTTTCGAATTATTTTAGTGCAAAAAGTTTCTGGTTTATGAAGTTAGTTCACATGCTACATTTGGATCTTAAGCAGCATGCATGCTAATATTTTCTTACATAATGATGTCCTGGCTGCACCAGCTGATCATGAGAACGCTGATTGTGTTACCTTGTTGATTATTGTTAGCTTATTTCCATATTATCATTATTATTTGGTTTGATTGTCATTTCTATTTTCCTTATTATCTCTCAGGATTAATTTTTAGATTTCCTTAACTTATGATTTATTTCCTAAGTTAATTAGGAGTAACTAGTAAGAGTCTAGTTCAATTATAAATAAGGATTAGTATTTTGTCTTTTATATCACATTGAATAATACATTAACACAAATTTGCATAATTTAGACTTGGTATTAGAGTTATGGTATCCATTTCTTAGGAATAATTCCTCCTTTCTGTCCTAATGAGTTCATGAAACTTAATTATCACTGAACCATGATCTTTCATGTTCGAGTTTTGTCACTTTGAGTTTTCAGTTTTAGGAAATTATCCTGCAATGCCTTGTTGCCACCATTCCAACTTCTTTCCACATATTGGATCTGTTTAAGTTTGTCTTTTCACAAATTTGCTTTGTTTTAGCCCATCTTTTAGTAGATTGGCTCAATTTTTCAGCATATCCGTTTTGTAGATTGGATTTGTTCCCATCTCTGACCCCAGATAAAGTCTAGCTCTCTCATATGTGTAGTATGGCCTTGTCTACACTTCCAAATGTAGTTTGACTTGTCTTGGATCCTTCATGCAGTCTGACCCCATCTCTACCAATCAGATTTCACCTTGCATGCTTCTGTACCTTTGTTTTCAAACTCAAGTTGGTTCCCTCTGCTCCTACTTGAGTTTAAGCCGGAATGTTGGCATATTTCTATTATTATATTTTTTTTATTGCCAAATTTCTATTTTTCCTTATTATCTTTTTGGATTAATTTTTATATTTCTTTTTTATTTTATGATTTATTTTCTTAATTTATTAGGATTAAAAGTATAGTACAACTTTAAGTAGGAATTCGTATTTTGTCTTTTATGTCACATCGAATTTGAATAACACATCAATACACACTGCAAATAGTTTTTTTTTCTATCTTTTTCCTCACTCAATATCTAAATCAATAAAAGTATTCTTAGTTGGTAATAGAGTTTTTTTTTTTTTGAATGTGTGAATCTCCATTGGTTTCAACTGCTTCCTAATATTTTTTTGTTTTAATTATTATTCTATTAGATTGCTTGTGTCTTTCTAATGCAACAAATTTGATTCTTTCATATTTCAATAATTATTTTATTCAAATATAAATTGTCATTTTGTCATTCATGGTCCTTATGGTTATGTGCAAGTTTTATGTACTCCTATTTTGAATTTTTTTATGATTGTAGTGACATATATTTAAGCACATGAAACTATTTTTTCAGAATGTTACTACACCCTGACTTATTTTTACTGTCATCTGTAGGTAACTGGTGTTGGTATAAATACTGAGTGGGGATTGTTGATGGCAAGTATCTCAGAGGATACTGGAGAAGAGACTCCATTACAGGTTCCCCCCTACCCCAATCCAAAACCAAGAAAGGACTGTTGCTTTAGCTGTACCTTAAAGAAAGATAAATGTTACGTTTAAACTTTTAACATATTTTTAGTGACATTTAATAGGTTCGTTTGAATGGAGTAGCAACTTTTATTGGCATAGTTGGGCTTACTGTAGCTGTTTGTGTACTTGCAGTCCTCTTGGGAAGGTAAACATCAGTTGTTCTTTTGTTGGTTATGAACTTATTAATATAAGCTCAGTGTCAACTTTGACTAGTTGTGTAATGATTTTGGAATGCTAGATATTTCTCTGGCCATACGAAAGATTTAGATGGAAAAGTACAATATGTTGCTGGAGAGACTAGTATTAGCGAAGCAGTAGATGGGGTCATCAAAATTTTTACCATTGCAGTAAGTGTGAATTCTGAATTATGTTTTGAAACATCTTTTGTAATAGGTTTTTCAACTCAATATAGAGCCATGCAGGTAACAATTGTGGTGGTTGCAGTGCCCGAAGGTCTACCTTTAGCAGTTACCTTAACGTAAGTAAATGTTGCTAGTTATTTCCTTGTACAACACACGACGTAGCCAAAACCAAGCTGTCCGATGTTTCATTCTAATCTGTGTAATTTTCCTCCTTGACCACACCCATGATAGCTTAGCATACTCAATGCGGAAAATGATGGCAGACAAAGCCTTGGCAAGTATCTTTTTTTTTCTCCAACAGTCAACACAGTATCTACTAAATTTTGCAATTATTTGTTAATTTTCATATTCAGTTTTGAAACATATTTTCTAACTTCCGTGCAGGTGCGAAGGCTGTCAGCATGCGAAACGATGGGATCTGCTACAACAATTTGCAGTGATAAGACTGGAACTTTGACCTTAAATCAGGTGGGTTCTGTGGCCAGAGGGTTGGATAGTCCAAGAGGATCTATGGCCATAATTTACATTTATGCATATGAATAAAAGCTCCCAGGAGTTATCTAATTGATGCAGCTCTGTTGGTATGGTTGCATAACAGATTGGTCATTATTTCTTTCCCAAAAAAATTGCTTTCTTGTGGTCCACTGCATGTTATTGTTAAGTTAAAAATGCAAATGGTTTTCATAATCTTTTTTTGGTACTAGGATTCTAGAAATTTAAATAATCTAGCTTCATGAAGATTAATACCATGAGATTTTTTTTTGTTTTGTTTGCGCTTTGCTTCCACATGCTAGGCTGCTATATATGATCGGAAGAACAATACATTATGTATTTAGAGCTAATTTGGAGAAAGAGACCCAGGGGAAAACGGCTTGGCTGTTGTTATATGGAGAAAAATAGAGAAGGAACTCATAATACACATCAGCAGTTCAGTAAATGGCTTCAATTGTATGATAGACCCATTGGGTCAAATTAGAGAAGCAAGAACGTGGATAAGAAAAGAGAATGATGATTGGGTACAGGGTTGAACCTCACCCAATGCCAATTGAGATGAAAGCTTGGCAATATATCCATAATTTTTGGCAGACATATCTATCTAATAGTTTTACAAGCTGTTTGCTGATTCTGCTAACACCTAGCCACCTGCATTTTCTTACTTCATTTTATTTGCAATCCTTGAATTATCAGTATTTGATTGTAACTTATTTTTTGGAATTATAGATGACTGTAGTTGAGGCATGTGTTGGAAGGAAGAAACTAAACCCACCAGATGACTTGACAAAATTGCATCCGGAAGTTTTATCTTTGATAAATGAGGGCATTGCACAAAATACAACTGGCAATGTTTTTGTGCCTAAGGTCTGCCTTTAACTTGACAACAATGTCTAAAATTCCCTTTTAAGTTGAGACATTTGGGACTAGATTAGCTCAAGATATTCTCATAATCTAATACTAACTGTTTCTCATGGTTTGATTGGATTTATTGTTCGAGAATGGTATCTTGCATGTGATTCTTCAAACACACAAATTTATAGTAGATGCTTGCATGCATTCAGTTGGTTTCTAGAAGATCTGGAACAAATCCTGTAGTACTTCATTTGAATTTAAGTACATTGAGGACAATTCGGAAACTGAAATTCTTAAACTGATGAAAGACTGAATAGTATTGATTTCACTTGAACAATGCTCTAGGTAGATACAAGAGATTAGAGAAAATCATGAAAGAATTATCCCTTAATCTAAGAGATAAGGTACACATATGAAACTAATATCCTAATCCTATGATATAACAAACTTCCCTAAATTTTAGCTATCAAGTGATGGTAGTATATCATATACAAAATCATGGCAATATAAATCATATACAAAATCCAAGGACCCCCAAAGACTTAGTGAAGATGTTTGCTAGTTGGTCTCTCGAATTCATAGAAGATGTTCTGATAATGCCTAAGGGAATCTTCTCTTTGATGAAACGACAATCAACTTTTATGTACTTAGTTCTCTCATGAAAAGTTGACTTAGTGAAGATGTTTGCTAGTTGATCTCTCGAATTCATATATGCTTTGGTAATGCCTAAGGGAATCTTCTCTTTGATGAACGACAATCAACTTCTATGTACTTAGTTCTCTCATGAAAAATTGACTTTGAAGAAAGATACAAGGCTGATTGATTGTCTCAAGCAAATACCATAGGACCAACCTCACAAAACTTAAACTTTTGAAGCAAATGCTTTAGCTACAAGGGGTCACAAGTAGCGTGAGCCATAACATGATACTCTACTTTTTGTTCTCAACCTCACAACAACAGAATGTTTCTTAATGTTAGATGAGAGCGTACATATATCCTAATAAAGAAGGAACACAACTAAAAACCCATACACAAAAAACAATATCAAAAGGAAATTTAGTCCGATTGTTGACTCTATTAGGAAAAGATACCTTAACATGCTTGCTGAGTTGATAGGACTCACACATGGATTGCAAATTCGAAAGTTGAGGAACCATTTGCTTGAAGTTTTCTAGACTTGAATGACCCAAACAATGATAAAAAAATATTAGGAGACTTGGTAACAAGACAAACAATGGAATGAGGGTTGAACGTAGTAAAGAGCGATTCAAATTTAGAGGAGTTTTTTTTAACTATGAATATACATGGAAATTATGAGATTGAAACTGTTAAAGTGTGATATTATAACCATATTTATGTGTTATAATATTGATGGTTGAGCATTTATGTATTATGGTTTTTTATTATGAGATTTTTTTAATGTTATGTTGAAGAATTTAATATCCTTTAATGCATAAATCATGCTTGTTTGTATTTTTTTTCATTTATGTTTTAGTCATATTCATATAAAATTAAATTATGTATTTAAAATTAATTATAAGATATATAGAATTTAAATAAATTTAAGATCGATTTTATATTTTATTTTATTAAATAGGTTATTGAATATGGATAGTTAAGTTGGTTAATTTATATTCTTATTTTTAAACTAAACTCACTTGTGTCAAATTTGATAAGATTTAATAGAACAAAAACAATGAAATACATGTATTTTTTATTTTTATTTTTGAACATTCTAAGCAAAAGATTTGGTTTACAAATTAAATAAAACCTTAGTTATTATATTTCCCATCACACTTTAATATTCAAATAGCTAGTATAACATGATCAGAAGCAAAGATTATTCAAATTTATATGCGGAGTTTGAAGCTTTATAATTTAATATAAAAATAACTGTTCAGTCGCAAGCACTAAAATATCTTCTGTGGCTGTAAATTTTATCTGCCTGTGGCATATTAGTGATGCAGATAAAGTCCTTCTTTAGTTACTCTAAAAATGGGAGTTATGACTAAGACTAGTGGTGTAGTGTGATCGTGGCCGGTTTCTTTTGTATTGACCAATATGAACCAAATACCTTCTATAAGTTAAAAAATAGTAAACAAACTGGATTTATTGATTTGTTTTCACTACTATGAGATTGCACTGGTCTTCTTGTGAATGATAACGACATACAAGTTGATTGATGATTCTTTACTAACCTGCTCGTGTATTTTTAATTAACTGGCTTTGCATCTTTGGTTCTTATTTCACGAATGTTTGAATCATGGCATTAATATCTATGTATCATTACATTCTGTGCGTGCATTTGCTTTGGTAGGATGGTGGAGAGTTGGAGGTTTCAGGGTCTCCTACAGAGAAGGCAATTCTTTCTTGGGCAGTGAAGGTACCCTTACTGTTTTTCCCCGCATTTTTTTTGCTTTGCTTTAGCTTGGTAATGATTTTGATCTGTTGAGTCCTCTTGGCAGTTGGGGATGAATTTTGATCTTATTAGATCAAATTCAACAATTCTCCACGTCTTCCCCTTCAATTCTGAGAAAAAGCGAGGTGGCCTTGCTCTGAAACTGGTAATCATTTGATACAATTATTTTCCAAATCATTGCTTATTTATTGTATCTTATAGCCATTGTGATAAATAAATATCCATCCCATGCTCTTTCAATTTTAAACTCTCATTTTGAACCTTTTTATTAATTTACAGAAGTAGATTATTATGTTTATTTTCTAATATCAAATCATTTGATGTTTTCCATCATCTTTCATAAGATAATCAGAAGTACTGAATGTAATTTGCTTGGCAGCCGGACTCTGCAGTACATATACATTGGAAAGGAGCTGCGGAGATAGTTCTAGGAACATGTACTCAATATCTTGATTCTGATGGTCACTTGAAATCTATTGAAGAAGAGAAGGTTAGAAACAACAGCTTCATGTGATATAAAGTTTGTTGAGGGAATTAAACCCGAACCAATGGAGATTAACAAAAAAAAAAAATTTTTGTTTGATAGCTAACTAAAATTTAAAATCATATATAAGGCTACCACCAAATCACTTTATCCATATCAATGCGGTGAAGTGTTTATCAAGTTACTCCAATGCCAAGTTATGCAATTATATATTGGATACTAATAGACTATCATTTTTCCAAAAACTTAGCGACTCATAGCAGTTAATTAAATTTGCAGTATTTTCCTTTTCCTATGTATATGATATTATATTTATTTATAAATTCCAGGTATTCTTCAAGAACTCGATCGAAGACATGGCTGCTCAGAGCTTGCGTTGTGTTGCCATTGCATACAGATCGTATGATTTAGACAAAATTCCATCTAATGAGGAGGAATTAGACCAGTGGTCCTTACCTGAACACGAGCTTGTCTTGCTTGCTATTGTTGGAATAAAGGTAAAATGCAAGATTTTTTTTCATAGTTAAAATGTGTTAAAGTTGTTGAAATTTTTTTGTGCTCTATAACTTCCCTTTCTCTGAATAAATAGGGCAACAAGATTTGTGTTCTAGTTAATATGCTTATAACATATCAAGTGAGAGTGTAAGTGGTGAAAGGAAGTATTCTAGAACATCTACTAAGATTAAACTCTCAAGATTAGTTCTTCTCATATTCTCACTTGATCTGTTCTACAAATGTACTTAAATATCACCTGTAGTGAAGATTGCAAATTTTGAGGTTGAAAATATTCTGGTATAAGAAATTTGAGCCTGAATATGGTATTTTTTATATGTACTTTATGCTTTGGAGCTTACTTAGTCCGTAATACTTTCAAATCAGGCCTCTTTAGTCCTTCATCTAACTACATTAATCTGAATGTTCAGGATCCTTGTCGCCCTGGAGTCAAGGATGCTGTGAAAGTATGCACCGAAGCTGGTGTTAAGGTAATATTTAATTTTATGTTTGATGAGAATAGTTTTCATATTGATTAAACAAGAAGATTTTTTCATGTTTAGATTGATGTTCATTGAAATCATTAATGCCAGTGTTGGAATGTGGATTCTGCCTTTATAACTTGCGCATGAGTGTTTATCCATATTCAATTCCTAAATATTAAAATCAAGGCAACCCAACACATTGTATATCTGTGAACTCACAGGTACGGATGGTTACGGGTGACAATCTTCAAACAGCAAAAGCAATAGCTTTTGAGTGTGGAATACTGATGTCAAATGAAGATGCTGTTGAGCCAAATATAATTGAAGGAAAGACATTCCGTGAACTATCTGAAAAAGAAAGGGAACAAGTTGCAAAAAAGATAACAGTATGGTTCTTTCATTGTGATTTTTTGTGGTATTCATTCCCTAAAATATTTGAGAATATTATTAATCCACTACTATCCTTACATGCTGTCCATGCTTATTACCCATACTACAATAAATCCCCCACATGTTTAATAAATGGTTTTGAATTGATTTGCAAATATGTATATATGTGTATAGGTTATGGGGAGGTCTTCTCCTACTGACAAGCTGTTGCTCGTGCAAGCACTACGTACAGGTGGTGAAGTTGTTGCTGTCACAGGAGATGGCACCAATGATGCTCCTGCACTTCATGAGGTCTGTATATTTCTTGGATGTACAGGTCTTGAGGCCTGAAAATACTTTGAAGTTTTTTTTCTTCATTTTTTAGTTTCTTTCTTTAGAATACTGCATGGAAAAAGTGCACGGACACACATTTATAATGAGTTGGAGCTTCTGTAACTTGATTTATACCTTTAGATAGATTTGATTCCTCTAAAGTATGGAAAAATAAAATTTTGACATTTTACATGAGCATAATTTTATTTCAATATCAACTATGAATTTTCTAATCAATATTTATTATTGCACGCTATTTTCTAAAGTACACTTCATACTTTAGAAAAGTCAAATCCTATATTATTTATTTTCAGAGTGTTTTTCTTCTTCTCAACAAATAATAGTAAATTTGACGTTTCTTTATCTTGAAATTAATGAAAAATCAAACCTGCAATTCTAGTATTTATTTTTTTTAATTTGTTCATAGGAGCTGTTTTCTGTTGTTTGTTTGTGTAATTGCTTGTTCTAATTAAGACAGAGAGAGAAATAGTTATATCAAGGTCAAGGAAATTACTTAATTGAGAATATTTCATCATAAGTATATTTCAAAAACTTTACTCAAGTGAATAACACTCTTTAATACACTCCTGTAAGTACACTTTTTTCTATTGATTAAAATTTATTAAAAATTATAAAATCAAGAAAGAGAATCATTAAATAGAACGTGAGATCCATAAAATTTTGTGATATTCAATAGATTTCAACCAATAAAGGAAGTATGTCCATAAAAGTGTTAGAAAGTGTGTTTTTAGTATTTCTTAACAAAATAATAAAATAACTTGTTAATGCATATAATAACAGATATCATCAAAGAATTTTATAAACCATAAAACACCTATATTCAAATTCAAATATATGAGGGTCATGCTGAAAAATCAATCATCAAATAACTTAAATCATGCAAACAGATTGTCTGCGTGCTTAAAAGTTGAAATTTAAAATTCATTATCAAAACCTGGAGTTTATCAATTATACTAATTTCCTTATTATAGTTTATACAGTGTTTTACTATTATGTAATTTAGGCAGATATTGGTCTTTCTATGGGCATCCAAGGAACAGAAGTTGCAAAAGAAAGTTCAGATATTATAATCTTGGATGATAACTTTGCATCAGTAGTAAAGGTAAGCTTGTTGCTTATTCACTTAATCATGTTTATATGGTTGTCTTTTTTTTGGTGTCTGTCATTGGTATATGATTTCACATGCTCAACTTAGAACTTATATACATTTCTTTAGCAATGATTTGTGTCTAGCTTTTATTTTATGGTAAATTGTTCAGTAGCTTCCTGAAATTTTATTAAAAGTAGGTCATAATAGGTTATATAAGTTTTTAACGTGCTCTGTATACTTCTAAAAATGATTAAATAGGTTCTTACCGGCAGCCTACGACTTATTAGAGTAAGTCAATTTATGTTTACAATCATGAATCATCAATATGACATTTGGTGTTATTGGTAAAAAAGTTAAGAATTATTTATAAAATTTATAATTAAGAACTTAATTGAAAAATTAAATAAATTATAAAAATTTACTAATAATTTTTAAAAATATAAAAACCCCTAAAAAGTCCAAATTATATATAGTTTAAAAATTTATTTCACGGATTGATCTTGGCTGGAGTGGAGGACTAGTTGTGATTTGATTTTGGCTTCATCTTGGATTAAGAGAAATTTATTTCATGGAGACACAACACGAGCATTCAGCAGATAATCTAAGATGTGTAGTTCACTTTGTGTAGGTTGTTCGCTGGGGCCGTTCTGTATATGCAAATATTCAGAAATTTATACAGTTCCAGCTCACTGTTAATGTTGCTGCTCTTGTAATAAATGTTGTGGCAGCAATATCTTCTGGTGATGTTCCTTTAAATGCTGTACAGGTACCCTATCCTCTCCTATTGTTGAATATACTATATGATATGATTCAAATAACAGATGAGTCACATTTACAATATTCGATCTGTGTATAGCTTTTGTGGGTCAACCTTATTATGGACACACTTGGGGCTCTTGCACTGGCTACGGAACCGCCAACAGACAACCTCATGCACAGATCACCAGTTGGCCGAAGGTTTGCTTGGCTCTCTTACTATACTCATTTTTATTTCAATTTCTAAAATTTTCAAGCATAAATCACTTATTCACCCGCTTCAAATTAAAAGCAGACTTGGGCTTACTAACATCTTATGTTTGGCTTTCAGGGAACCTCTTATAACAAATGCCATGTGGAGGAACTTGGGCGTACAGGTAAATTCTATACTCATTTAAGATCATTGAATCGGAGAAACTTGCAGATATAGGGCTGTTTAGAATAGATCCTTCAATGACTGATAGATAGTATTGGAATGCAGGCTCTCTATCAAGTCACTGTCCTTCTCGTTCTTAACTTCGGTGGTGAAAGTATTCTACGTAATAATCAGGATTCTATAGCCCATACCATACAAATGAAGAATACTTTAATTTTCAATGCATTCGTCTTTTGCCAAGTAAGTGAGATAGTAGTATTTGGCTGGGTGATGGATTGGACCCCTCTATAATCAAAGAATGTCAGTTTTATATATAATAATGCTTCAATTGATTATACAGATATTCAACGAGTTCAATGCTCGAAAACCAGAAGAGATGAATGTCTTCCGGGGAGTGACTAAGAACCGTCTCTTCATGGGAATTGTTGGAATGACATTGGTGCTTCAGGTGAATGAGTATTTATTCTTAGTTTTGAGTGCATTTAATTTCTGACTGACTCGAGCTACGTTAAATTGTTTAGATAATCATCATCGAGTTCCTTGGAAAATTCACAACGACAGTGAAGCTTGATTTGAAGCTGTGGCTTGCGTCTCTTTGTATTGGGCTTTTAAGGTTAGTTGGCTCATTGTACATCAGCTCTCACCCAGTCTCATGAGCAGACAGCTGATTTAATTAATTACCTTGTTGTAACAGCTGGCCTCTTGCGATAATTGGAAAATTCATTCCAGTTCCCAAAACACCACTGTCCCGATATTTCAGGAGATTCAGTAACTCCAAGTCCCGCCGTGCACCACCACCGCCATAGAAATGGATCACGTGCAATTCTTAGTTAGCTAACAACTCACATGTAGTACCATTCTCAACATAACTTTATATAGTCAAATCAAACAATATATAGAGTTTTTTAGGCTTCAATATTTCTAGTTTTAATAGTAATAAAATAAATAAACACGTGTGAAACTTTGTTTTTGAAAATACGAACTACGAAGTATTAATTTATAAATTTCTCATTATTGATTTTATTGAGAAAGTCTCCTTAATCATGTATGTACTGGGTCAACTTTTATTGGAGACTAACCTGAAGAGGCCTGGCAAACGTAGTGAGACGTAACTTTTGTCGTTGTAGAGGGACTATGTGGTTGGCAAGAAATGATATGGCATTCGTACGAAAACTGGTCTGAACCTTCCCCATAAAAGAATACTGTAAAAACTCTCTCCTGGATTCATCAAATTAAAGATACCAATTTGGGCGTGTGCACCATAACACAAGCGCAACTATGGGGTTTGTGTGGGCTTTGGCAAGAGTCTTCGCTTCAACACAATAATAGTTAAGCCACTAGCTTCCCACAGCTCTAGACTGCTTTCTGCACCTTTATCCGGAATAAATTTTTACACTACATTCCAGATTATATTTCGTAAAGGCTAATCTGGAATGTAAAATTACATTCTGGATTAGGCTTTTTGGAAGGCTAAAAGGGTGTACGAAGCAAATTCAGAGGTGCAGGAAGCAATTGCCCGTGGTTAACGCTCATAAACACTGGTTGCTCCTCTAGGCTCTAGCCATCCACATACGGGAATCAAGTGGCAGATGCCTTGTTACAGCATAACTTAGCAAATTTAGAATTTTCAATTTATTAGGGCTATTGGCTGATAATGCCTGAACTATTTTCCCCATGGTTAATGGTTTTTGATTGATTGAGGAATTGTCCCTTCATTACGTCACCAAAAATAAGTTTGAAGGGGTTAGGAAAAAAAAATCTTTTCATAAATGATTACTATGATTTGATGTGATATAATGTTGAAACGCAATACCTTTTTACCACGAAAAAAAATTATCCTACTACCAAGAAAAAATATACCTTTTTACCACGAAATAAAAAATCCAATACATGCGATGCCATCATACCATGGAGATCAAACAAATACATTATCTTTAGTTTCACCAGCAAAAATTATGATAGATAAAAAAACTGAGGCAACCAGAATTTTACAAACAAAATGTGATGAATAGAAAGCACTCTGTACACATTTGACGGTGAACCCTTTTGGTGAACGCCTGGAAAAGCAAAAAGCCATAACGGGCAGGTAGTATGGGAAACTGAGATTGTGTCTTGGAGCATAATAAATAAATGAAGTTGTTGTTGCGGCTGTTGCTAACAGTAACAAGAATAAGCAAAGTGGTTTTTATTGGAGACATAAGGAGTGAGGAAATTGGAGGCAGAAGCAGATGGAGCTGGAACCAGTATGCGTGTTTTTCCAGAACCTATTCTCTTTCCAACTACATTCGCATAGAACAGACCTGAAATTGCTGGTACGAACACATCACTCTCTGCACTTACGTAAAAGTCAATCACTTTCTCAAATTCAGAATCTAGGAACTTTTTCTTCTTATCTGCCGGTATGATGGCTTCCTGCACCAACCAATAACCAACAAGGATTTTAGATTTCTACTTTCTAGTTCATATAAAACAACGCTTCTAGTTTGCATAATTTCCTTTCAATGTCCCAATGGAAAAATGAGTGTTAGCGTGAGCACTTGTGTGTGTCTGTGCGAAAAAGAGAGAGGAACAACTTAACTCACCTTTGTGTAAGTCTTAGGGAACAAATCCTTGAGAGGATCAAGGCTGCTATCCCACCTTGATTCAGTCACATAAACAGTGGTATCCTTGTCAAAACCAATCTGCCTCAAAAATACTGCAATCTCTTGTGCATTGTAGCAGCTTTTCTCCCCATCAATATCACTATTTTGGCAGCCCTTCTTATTCAACATCTCAACCCTCAAGTCCACAGCTATGAATTGCCCGTCTGAATTTCGGCTTAAAGTTCTTAGTCTTTCAACCATTGAGTCAACCACTTCATGCATTTCTGGCTGCAACGATAAACTTCCAAACATTGCTAAGCATGCAACAGAATCAGTGTCACCTTTTTTCCCTGCCTTTCTCATGTTTATTGAAGGGAAGTAAGTTCCAAGTCTTATACTTCCCTTTGTTCTGTATATTGGCTCCACATGTTCAGCTATGTAATCTTCTGTAACCCGATTAGGGACTTTCACAGCAGCAATATTTCGTGTTGATATACGAGTAGGAAGATTCTTTACCACTCTGACCACCCCTTCCATGCTTTTCATGAACACATCAACATCATAAATATCCTCAAAATTCCTGACATTTCAATTATATTAGTTAGGAAAATGTACTTCATTGCACTCAAAAAGTAAATTAGACTGAATTCAAAATTGAGTTTAACATGAGCTATTTGTCTATGACATCTACAATTAAGTATGCTCATATTGAGCTGCCTCCGAAGCTAGTTACAATAACAAAGATGACAATTGGACATTGGTCCTTGGTTAATAGACTGCATGAAGCTTTATTTTTTTTTTTAAAAAAAAAATAGCCTACAACTTGACCAAGGGTTTTGGCCCAGCCCTGGCTTCCCTCACCTCAGCCAACAATGTGTTAGTATGTTTAAATAAGGGTGAGAGGGCATCTAAATGAGGCACAATTATTAAGAAATAAACCTTATAACAATACAGAACAAATGAAAGTTTATTTTTTCCCGGAATTTCAATCTTGTGGCTGATAAAATCAAACTACCCACACTTTTCCACGTGATAATTACTTCCATCAATTGTATAATGTTTCATAATGGCAACACAAATGATGTCCAGAGAATGATTAATTAAAACAGACTAGCAAGTGCATTACTTATGTCAAGGATCAACGATTCCAAAAGGCTTCAGTTCTTAGGAGAAAGGTCAAGGTTGGTTTCTAAGAAAAATTTCACACCCTAATTATTTGCAAACAAAAAAGCAGGAACAGAATATTTTTTTTGGCAGTTGAGAAATAAACCTAGCTGTCTTTTGGCTTATTGTTTACATCAACAGCTTACGCATATTGGTTGATGACACAAATATATGATCAACAATTCAACAGCAAACACAGAAAGCAACATTGTTATGGTTACTCATTTGAAAACAAAGTCAGTTTAGATAAGCTATGTAGAGGTTAAAATATGGAGGGGATTAAAATAAACATTTTCATTAATAGACACCTCTGCCAAGTATATCCTTCATCTTTTATAGAATAAAATGAACACTAACCACTTGTCACCAGGTTGGCTTCCTCTGATGTCAGGCATCACAAGTGTTGCCCCCAGATTTCTAGCAACAATCACTGCATCTGCTATCTGAATAAGGCATCACTAGAGTGTCAGAGAATAAGGAAATAATAGCTGCAATTACATGATTGAATAAGTTACCTGAGAAATATGGTACTCTGGGCCATTGGTTAACGCAAAAGTAACAAATCCTTGGGTCTGCTCCACATCATCTGGCACCCATGACAATATAAGTTTGTCTAGTATTATGATATGATATGATATAAGTCAACAATTTGTGAGTCTTACCAGCAGATGGCTTAACCCAACACGGTTTTAGATCATCCACATCTCCCTTCCAAAGCCCTATATTCTTTCTTACATGAGTAGCATCAAACTTAGCAGTCTCAAAGTTGGCATCCTCCGATCCTCCTGGAAGCTTTTCCTTGTATAGTAAAAAAGTAAAAAAACAAAAATGAAATGAAGTAAAAAATTGGCAGTGTGTTCTGAAGAAAAAGTAGAAGAGTTAAAAACTAATCAATATATTTGGCCAGAGAAATTGATTGGCTGGCAATAGGAATCGAATTCACACCCAACTGGAAGGACTGCCAATTTCAGATATTGAAGTCAATCAATAACCGGTGCAGAAGAGGTTCAAACTATAAAGCATTTTTATTGAAAACAATTATGGTCTCCTCACCTAGTTCTAGTTTGTAAGTGTAAACAAGGGATCTATAAGCTCTGTGGAAAAAAGGCTTTGGTTTCCGTTCTTAA
The DNA here is from genome assembly GCA_013407115.1 of Glycine latifolia. Lineage (NCBI taxonomy): Eukaryota > Viridiplantae > Streptophyta > Magnoliopsida > Fabales > Fabaceae > Glycine > Glycine latifolia. The sequence goes on from CM023955.1 coordinate 126,283, forward strand.
GATGAATTTAGTTAAAGTGTTGTTTTTGGTGTGAGCTAGGAAATGCAAATGAACAAGTACCCAGAGAAAAAGATCATGTGCTTACTTGAAGTGAATTATCAAAGTGGTCTCTTTTGATCATATTTCCAAGCATGACAAACATTGTGAGGGTGAGGACACCTGCCACCACTTGTCTCAAATCCACTCCCATCTCTTCCTAGTTCTTACTTCTTGCTTCAAATCCCTAACCTTTAAAGAAAGGAAGCTTAAGAGAGATTCAATTTCAAGTTTCAGCAAAAGATAAGACCAACCACAGACAGAGGCTGGAGCAGCCCACAACCAAAACTCACTCACTCTACAAATACATACATATACAACGCAAATACCAACTTCCTCACTTTCTATTTATTAATATTAATATTTATTGATAAAGCTTTCTACTTTTTACACCACCGACACTTCCCCTACAATTTACAAAAATAAAATCATGTCCAAAACCCTTCTCTGTCTCTCTCTTCATTCAAATATCTTATTTTTTACGACTAGACAACTTTCTTTTACCTTTTAATTTTGGACATTTTTTTTAAAACATATACATATAAAATTATAAATGAATTTTTATGTTTCAGTTATTCTTTTTTTAAATTTTTTTCCCCCTCATTTTATTTTTTTTTATTTTAGTTTATTTTATTGTTACTCTCTTTTATTTTATTTTTACTTTTTCTTCGCATTTTATTTTCATTTTTTTATTCATCATTTAGTTTATTATCATTGATTTTAATTAACTTGCATTAAAAATACTCTTGAGGTTGATGTTGAATAAAATATACACATTACTGTTTATAGTTCAAATAAAATCTCAGTTATTTCATACTAAAGATAAAAATTATAATTTCCTTTTCTGAAAAATATAACCAATTATTATGAATAATTACTATTAGCACAATGATTTAGACCATGCATTTTCAGATATCATGTTTAAACCCAGGCTTATGCCATGTTCGAACCTACGCTTCGATAATTTGAGAAATTATCAGCAAACCACAGGCGAGAAGTTGCCACCATGTATTTTCAATTCTTACATGCAATAACTTTGTCCTTTATTATATAAAATCTTTTAATTTTGATTCAATTGTAACTTGTAAGCATCAATGTTTGAAACGATCACAAAATTTAGAAAGTTTGCATTAGAATTGTTTGTCTTTAGAGACCTTCAAATTTCAAAAAACCATATCAGAATAAATTTATTTAAATGGTCAAATGAATGAGAAAGTATTCCTAAATGATCACAAGTATCTATGAGAAAGTATTTATAAAAATAATTATTTAAATTGCAAGCATCAATGTTCAAAACGATTATAAGGTCTAGAAATTAGAAATCATAATTATTTGTCATTGAAATCTCTTTTTTAAGGTGTTTTTGAATATTCTTAGTGTCTTTGAAATAGATTACATAACGTGGATCATATCTCTCTCTCTCCACATCTAACATATAAAAAACGCAGATTTAAAAAAAAGCAGAAACATTCTTTTGTTACTTCAGATTTACGTGTGTCGTCGACCTGTGTTGGACGCAGTTCCAAACACACTATTATACTTCAGACAACTAGATCAAAACAAATTACTGAAATGATCATCCCAGATGGGAAAGTATTCCTAAACATTTTTTGTTGTTGTTTGTGTATTAGCGATATTATTTTTCATAACTATTCTTTTATGTTACTAGAAAAATTAGATGCATTATATGAAGTAATTTGTATGATACATTTAAACAATATTAATGGTGGAAAGATGTTACAAAGTAAAAAACTTAACAACGGCGCTAAACAATTACAAATACAAGACAACCAATCATTCATAAAATTATAGGTAAGTCTGATAAAAGAAGTTAATCGATGATATTTTTTTTTGCGTGTGTTTATCTTCACAACACATATGGATATTTTCTAAACTAGTGAAAACGATGCATACTTACTTGGTAATGTTTTTTTTTAGACGTACGTCGCTGGAGTATTTACTAAGGAATAGTTGATTGAATACGATAGCGATGAAAAACTACCTTTTATGTCATTGTAAAATTAGCTTTAGTTGAATTTTTTTTATACCTAAATTCAATTCGTATTATAACAAATAATGTTTTGTTCAGCTTGTCCACACCCTAATTATGGTGATTATAAAAAAAATATTTCATTCATTTTACAGGGTACTATACTTAGTGATTATGCAAATAAATTACACTCACATCCTTAAAAAAAATTTCCAAATTACATATAATACCACTATTTTATATTTAAAAATATTACAGCGTCCCTTATATAATACACTAACTTCACTAGTGGTTAAAAAAGTAAATAATATTTATATAATTTTACGAAAACTCATAGGTGGTTAATATAATTTACCCAATATACTATTATACAACTATCGGGTTCTTTTAAATTTTGAAACTGATTCTGATTATTATTTTAATCAAGAACTTCTTTATTACAAATTGATATCGAAAATCTCTTCATGAAGCATGGATTCATTCTAGAATACATGTAGAAATTATACAAGTAATAATTAAACAATAATTATTTATACATGTAAACTTTATTCTACTAAATTTTTTAAATTCTCTTTTTTTTGTCTCAGGTGTTTTTTAAATTAATTTTGTAAAACTTCATAAGTAAAATCATCTTAAGTTATATAATTATAACTATATTTATAAAAATTATGGTTATATAAATGAAAATAATATAACACATTTATGAATATAAACTTATTTGAATATATATAAAAATTCATAATTAATCTCACATATATTTTAAAACATTTATACTCATGTCTACTAACATATATTTTTTGTAAAATTATAAAATAATTAAAATACATAAAAATAATAATATAAAAGTTATGCAACACACAGATTATATTGCCCTAGTTAGATTAAAATTGATAGTTCAAATTGCATATTTAATTATAAATCTCAGGTAATTTTATTTCTTTTTAACTAAAGATCATATAAGTTTTTTATAAAAAAAAATAATGTATGTCATTAAATAAAAAATCTAAATCCATAGGTTTATTCTAATGGTTAATTATAATTAAATATTCTCATTTTTTAGAATAGTAAAACTTCTCATTGAATACACTGGTGTGAATATGTGTAAACGATAAATATTTGATTATTCTTTTTGGAAGTAATCATATTTGAAATACTATTAAATATTGAGTACAAACACTTATTTCATTGGAAATTTGAGCTTTAATTTATTACGTTGTGGAAACTAACCGACTAATCCTTTTTCACTAAGCTTAACTTTTCTTCATATTTAAATGTTATATTATATATATATATATATATATATATATATATATCTATAATATAAATTATTCTACTTTATGCTCAAAAAATATTATTCTACTTTAAGTATGCGAGAACTGTAAATTTATATCATAAATCATAATAATTGAAATTGAAAATTAATATTATTTTAATTTTAACTATTTAAATAAGACATAATATCATGTTCCGCTGAAATCTTTCTATATATGTGCTGGGGTTACATGTCTTCGTACAAAGACATCTCAACTTGTTCAGTCTAAAGTCTCAACTTTTTGAAATGTACAAAGACATCTCAACTTGTTCAGACTAGAGTCTCGACCCTTTTTGATACGTGATGTTACATTTGGTATTTGTTATTTTCTTACGGGTAGGTAAGATATCAGGCTGGGTAAGCTTGTTGCTAGTCTTTAATAGCTTTTTTTAGTGTAAACAGTGTGCGGTTATTGAAAGTGACTGCAACCTTCTAATTTTTTTTTAAATTCGATTTTTAGTTATAAAATTTTTGTTTAACTAGTTGTTTAACTTTTTTCATTAAAGTTTTTAGTTTTTAAAATTTTATTTGATTGGTTAAAGTTTCTAAATTTTTAAAAATTTCAATTTTTAAGTCTCTAAACAAAAGTTTGAATCCATCATTTTTATTTATTTAATGAAATTTTAAAAATTTAAAATTAAATTTTTCAAAAGTTTAAAAACTAGAAAACTTAATAAAAAAAAGTTAACGGAGAATGGCTTGTCAAACAAAAGTTTGGATATTAATAATCTTAGTGGAATTTTTTTAGAAACCTTAACTAATCAAACAAAAGTTTATGAACTTAAAACTAAATTTTTAAGAAATAATGAATAGAAACTTAATTAATTATAGATTTAAATAGTCACTTAGATCTAGTATTAAGAAAATCGGTCTAAATTGACTAGTCGGACTGATCCAACCAGTACCTGATAACATAATGAGACTGATTTGATTATTAGATCGGTCATGCATCTAGTCCGGGATGACCCGATTAAACCTGGTTGGTTTTGTGTCGATCCGATGACCTGACCAATTTTTGAATCCCGATTTGGGTTTTGTGTAAAAATAATAACAATAATTCACTCAAAAATGGTGTCATTTTGGTTTATCCATAATTTAACTTATGTTATTCACTTTCACTTCTTGCGCCTCGTCTTCTCTTCACGCTCTCCTTCACGGCCACCAGTGACCACAGTCTTCCCTTTGTAGCTTGTCGTTGCCACCGAATCAGAAGCTCGTCGGCCCATTTTCGTCGCGTCTACACCGAAATGTTTGTCTAACTACTTCGGTTGCTTCCTTTTTTGTCTGTTGTGTACTTTGTATAATGGTCAAAATGTAATTTTAGTAAAAAAATCAAAGGCTGGGGGAAAATAAAGAGTTCTTAATTGAAATAGCATTTGTGCCATACTTAGGGGGAAAAACTAGGGTCATAGGGTGGAAGGGCAAAAATAATCCAAGTTCACTTTTTGAGAACAAGTTAGAAATAAGCTGTTATAGGTTCACCTTTCAAGCGGGTATATACCACCTCGAAATTGATCACAATGAGCAATTGTGTTTGTAAAAAACAACACTTTTTTCCAATTGATTACAAGTAGCAGTGTTCCTCATTTGAAACCACTGTCATGGAAGGATAAGAGAAATTGAGGTACTCTAGTAGTCATTTAACCTAATCTACATAAATAATTTCGTTGATGGAAAATTAACTTCCTATCCGAGCGAGAGAAAATAGTTAAAGAATAATACTATTGTCATCACAAAAACAATAGCATGAGCATAGTTATGAATGTTTCAATAAAGTTATCTCCATGATTTATATACTTATATATAAAATATATATATATATATATATATATATAATTTTAAATTTTTTAATATATATTAGATCAAACCAAATCAATTACTGACTCATCAATTGAACTAGTGACTCATTGATTTACTATCTTGACTGGATGGATTAATGACGAAACTCAATTTTATAACATTGCTTAGATTATGTTTGCCTATCAGTTTCGCGTGGTATCCTTCCTTTTTCTTTGATAAAGATAAATAAATGATACATTATGAAAGCAAAGGATAACTTGGCTTTTGTATCGTGACAACTAGAGTTTAGACGATTTTTTTATAAAGATTCTAAACCAGTGATTTATAGCTATATATTTTATTTATAGCCAAACCCACATTTATCTCTTCTAAAATCAGTTATTTATGAGTTTAGATGAATTTTTTTAAAGAATCGCAACCATTAATTGAAAATTAAAAACTAAATTTTAATAAATTCATTATTTGTTATAAATATACATGTAACATTACTGATTGATATTATTTTCCTCATTAAACCATACAGTTTGTCATGCATTGAGTATTCCATTTTGATCTATTTATTCATTTAAATGTTATTACTTAATTTAATTAATCTCAATTACAATTTAAATTAGATTTTAAATTCAAATTCTAACACATCATATCAAATTAAAAAATCATTTTTAATTATATATATATATATATATATATATATTATCTTCAAAATTCAAATATGTTCTTAAGTCCTAACATGCATCCCATATATTATCTTATATTTTTAATATTAACTAGATTTTTTAACTTAACTATAAATATTTTTAATTAAATCTTTTTCAATCTTTAATTTTAACTTGGATTTGAATTTTTTTTAAAATTATCAATAATTGAAAATAATAATATATCATAACATAAATTATTTATTGTAAATCTAAAATATAATGTATACATTAAAATTTTTATCTTAGATTTTAATTATAAATATTTACTTATTATAAATTATATCTTTTAATTGTATAATTTTTTATGTGTAATGCATAGGCTAAGATAATAGTAATGATGTGTTTTTCTAGTTTGCTTTATTTTTTTATTTAAATTAAAAATATTCTTATGCAATATAATAAATAAAGTTATTAATTATTGAAAATAAAAAATAGAAAAAATAATATAAAAGCAAGTAAGCAACTAACTAACGGGTGTGAATAGACCAGTTTATATTCATTCATTGTAATTTATTCAAGGATTTGGTTATGCCGTGGAATGCGGGTGGAATGCAAGTGTTAACTGGTAATACACGAAATTCTAAAAAGAAACTGATAATACACGAATTTAAAAAATCAAATCGATTGTGAACAAAATTTAGATTCAATTTTTTAGGTATTTTTAGTATTATTTTTTAACTAAAATTAGATTTAATTTTATAATTTTCATAATAAAAATTTAATATTACAAGTTAATATAAATTATCGAAATGACATTCTGATTATAATTAATAAATTACCAGAGCAGTAATTGTATTATTATATATATGTGACGTGCACTTCAAGTGAACAACTCACTTATTTATAATCATTAATTACTAAAACCAAATGCTAGTAACAACTAAGAGCCATCATTATTTTTGAATTGAAAATCTTCATTTCGGATGGCCACCACACATGGACAGTGGTGTTTGTAATAATTATTTAACTATGAATATATTATCTCTCAACTAATCTAACTGCGCTTTAATCCCTGCTCTGGTTTCAAACGTTATGGTGGAGGTGGATTGTCAGCATACAACCTTCTAGCATCGAGGAAAGGCGATTTATCAGCTGCCATTGCAAAATACCCTCAAATGCTAAATTCTACTGCAAACGGCAAACTTTGTTTTGCTCGTATACAAGCAAATCGACTCACTCGTAACTTAATGAGGATGGTTATATTTTATGCTGATCTACATCATTTCCTTTATTTACCCTTTTGTATTCTAAGCAAGTTTTAGCAAATAACATCCCTATGTTCCTTACAAAAAAACAATTACTTACTATTTTAGTCTGAATTTGGATATATGTTTTTTTAGTCTTTAAATTTTGAAAAATACATTTTTATCTATCACCTAATAAATTGACATTTTATGATGATTTTTAGTTATTTTAAATTGATTTTTATTCTTTAACCACTTGAACTTGCATCTGAAAATTGTCACAAAGTACTAAAAATTTATCATAAAATGCTTAAAAATTATCATGAAATGTTAATTTATTATATCAAGGATTAAAAAAACAATTTTTCAAAATTCAGGGACTAAAAAAATAATTTTAAATTCCAGAAACTAAAAAAAACACCCAAATTCAGGGACTAAATATATTGACTTGTTGATTCGACTCATCAACTTGATGTTTATATTAAATCATTATTATATATATTTTTAAATTAAAAATTAAATATTATTATTAACATTACTTAGCATATTATATTAGTCATAATAGAAACTAGTGGACAACACATTATGAAATTATTATTATTATGTATATATTTTTTGTCATTTTATATTAGCTTATAAATTTGGCCAGTTGATATATATCTTCATCTATTATACGGTAATAGTTTTTTTTAATGTCAGTTAGCTTTTTTTTTTTATGACAATACTTAGATTTCTTTTAAATATATAATTTAATTTCTATACACATACATGTCATGAATTTGTCAATTTTTCTTTATATATAAAAACTTATAAATTGATCTTCTTTTAAACAAATTTTATTAAATTGATTTATATACATACAAATGTTATTGATTTAATTTCTATTATTTTTTAAGAGTTTAATTTCTACTATTATTGTTGTTTGTTAACCCCTTATGCATTAATAACCAAACATGTGAATATGAGGTAAGATTGTTTCCGCATAACCAGATGTTTGGAGTTTGTGTTCTCGATAAGCAACTGTATTAAATACTTAAAAAGAAGAAATGTATCATCAATAATGATCATAGCTTACTCAAACAACATTACTTCAAGTGAATGATATCTTTGGTTTAGACAAAAGAAAGAAAAAAAACCTATGCATTATGATTTGTTTTTTTGCTTTACTGCATTATTTATTTAATCGTATAGTATAGCCGATTTAACAAAATTTTAACTATATGAAGTAAAATGAGAGTCCTACGAACTAAATTACTATATGTTAAATCCCTAATTTCCATTTGAGGATTTGAAAGGATAGTCAAGACTCAAGATTATGTAGCTAACGTCTACCGCAATGTTCGTATGCAATCCTAACTTAATTGAGCAAAGTCCAAATTAACCAAAAGGTAAGGAGCGATTGCAAAGATAACTATCCGTTTATATAGTTTGTGCGATAAACAAACACATGGAGAAGTATTTAGCAACTGAGATTCAAATGGCACAAGCACAACTAGTAGCTACAGCTTGCCTATGCAAATTTCATCCACGCTTGTGCCAGATAAGGAGGAAAATGCATGCTCATAGATACCATACCATTACCTAGCCCTTTTTACTTGTCCGTGGATTAGCATCTGCTAACTGCTTGGTAACATCTCTCATTGTGGGTCTCTTGTGTGGATCCTTCTCAGTACATCCCAGAGCCACCATAAGCACTTTGGTAACATTTCCCATTATATGGGTATCTAGAAATTCCTCTGCAAGGCTTGAATCAACAATTTGATGAATGTCTCCTGTTTCCCTCCACACAGACCTAACCCAATCCACTACAGTAGTACCCTCCATGAAGGAAGGATCTGATTCTGCTGCCTTCTTTCTGGTTATCAGCTCAAGCAAAACTACCCCGTAACTGTATACATCAGACTCCCTACTATTTGTTGTTGTATAAGCATTCTCTGTCACAAGCCAATGTAAACATGTTTATCCATAAGAAAAGGAAAGAAATGTCCAATCAAATAATAAATAAATGTACAAGAGTTACCTGGTGCAATATAACCAATTGTACCCGGAACAGAAATGGAAGGATTTGAAGCAGAAGACTGATCCAGAAGTTTGGCAATACCAAAGTCAGCAATGTGAGGCTCCATATCAGAGTCTAGAAGTATATTGCTTGGCTTGATGTCTCGGTGCACTATGGGAGGATCGCAGTCATAATGGAGATAAGCCAACCCATGAGCAATTCCAACAGCTATCTTATTCCGGACATTCCACTCTAAGGTTAGTGGTGGTGTCTTTTCGTGCAAAACATCATGAAGACTTCCATTTGCCATGTAGCTGTACAAAATTATACCATAATCTTCTCTCAACCAAAAGTCTTCCAATTTGACCAGATTTCGATGCCGAATTTTCCCAAGGGTTTCAATTTCTCTGACCATGCTCAAGTTCTTACCTTGGCTCGCAGCAAATCCTATCTTCTTTGCAGCAAAAGCTCTGTCTGGACCCATCAGAGCTTTATAAACAACTCCATGGGCTCCTCTGCCAATAATATACTGATCATTTAGGTTTTCTGTAGCCTCCATGACTTCGTTAAGAAGGGAAGAAGAACCCCCTTCAGCAAAGATATGGACTTCCTGGTAAGCTTTTCTGCCAAAAACAAAAATATAAACTAATCCCAGCAACAGCAAAACAAGAAGTATTGAGGACCCAAGAGCTATCATCACAATTTCAACTTTACTGAGGCCTTTCTGTTTAGTAGATTTGTCATCACATGGTTTTATAGAGCTTCTTTCAGTGCAAGCCAAGCCATCAGACGCTGAACACCTGGTGGGGGTACATAGGCCAGGATTGCCCAAAAATGATGACAAGGGAGACTTAAGCAACTTCATTAGTTTCTTTGGTACACGACCATGAAAAGAATTGTATGAAATATTGACTTCAACCAAGGAGAGGAGTTCACCAAGAACTTCTATGCTTCCTGTCAAATTGTTCTGAGACAGATCTAGTCTTTCCAAAAAGTTCAAGTTTCCAATCTCTACAGGAATGTCTCCTATCAGCTCATTTGAACTTAGATTCATATCATACCTCAAACTCTGCAATGCTCCAACCGATCTAGGAATTCTGCCACCAAACATATTGCCACCAAGTTGTAGTTCAGAAAGCATTTTATATTCCGACAAGAAAGCTGGGAGGCCCCCACTAAAGTGATTCTCACTCAAAATTAATGTGGTTAGCCTTGTCCAGCTCTGCAGACTTGATGGCAATGAACCATTTAGGAAATTAAATCCAACATCAAACCTGTCCATTTTGGTACACTTTGACAGCTGAGAGGGCAAAGGACCTTCTAAGTTGTTGTGAGCGAGATTCAAAGTTTGAAGATTGACAATGTTCCCTAGCTCTGAGGGTATAGGCCCATTAAATTTGTTCATGGACAAAATTAGGTGAGTGATATGTCTGCAATTTCCCAAACTTGATGGAATTTCACCATGGATTTTGTTGCTGCTGATATCCATATGTGCGAGATTTGGATTGCTTTTGAAATCAGGAAGAGGCCCAGTAAAGTTATTTTGTTGAAGAATTAACCTTCTAAGGGTTGTACAGCTCCCAACATCAGGAGGTATGCTGCCTTGAAGTTGATTGATGCCCAAATTCAGGATGTTTAACTTCTTGCCAAAACACAGATTTGGTGGGATGTTGCCAGTGAATTTATTATTTGTAAAATCCAAAAGAACTAAACTGCTGTTAATTCCCAAGCTTTGCGGTATGACTCCGGAGAACTGGTTGCTAAACAATGAGATGTTTTTCAGTTGCTTGAGCTCTGTCATCTCCAAAGGAAGTTCCCCAGAAAGACTATTATTATACACAAGGAGATGCTCAAGAGATTTAATCTTCCAGATGCTGAGTGGAATTTCACCCGTCAATTGATTTGAAAACAATTCAAGATCCACTAGTTTTCTTAGTTTTCCCAGTTCACTTGGAATGTTTCCCTCAAGTTGATTGGAATACAGATGTAAGTCTTTCAAAGACATGCAGTTGCCAATTTCTGGAGGTATTTTTCCAGATAAATGGTTCTCGGGAAGGTATAGAATAGAAAGCTTGGTCAGTAGACCAAAGGAGGGAGGAATATTGCCATCCAAATTACAGTTCACAGCAGAAAATTCAGATAAAGCGCTACAGTTCCCCAAGCTTGAGGGAAGGCCTCCACTAAAGTCATTGAATGAGAGATCCAAAAACTGCAAATTTTTACAACTGGCAGCAGAACCAAAAGGAATGGTACCCTTAAGTCTATTGCTGGCAACATCAAAAAAAGCAAGAACATTGAGATTGTTAAGACGCTGAGGCAGGATACCCTCCAAGTGATTATCATCCAAATACAATGCTTGTAATTTGCTGCAGTTCCCAATGCATGAGGGAATATTCCCAGACAACTGGTTACTCTGAAGATACAAATGCAAGAGCTGAGTCATGTTCCCAATACTTGGGGGGATGGATCCACTTAAATTGTTATAAGACAGATCAACAAGAATTAGTTGGGGGAGATGAGTCAAGGAATCTGGAATTTCACCAGACAGTTGATTATATGGAAGGCTGAGTAACTTGAGGTTGTGCAAGTTTTTGAAGGCATCAGGCATTTGGCCACGAAGGTTGTTTCCAGCAAGTTCTAAGTACTCTAGGCGACTTAAATTTCCAATTTCAGGTCCTAATTGACCAGCAATACCATAATCTGCGAGGGTAAGGTTGACGACATGGTGGGCATGGTCACATAGTACTCCTACCCAGGAGGAGCATGGAGTGGTATCAGAGGCAAGCCAGGTGGCGTTTATGGAAGGAGGCACGGATGTCCAGTGCCTCAAGAGTGACAAGAGAGTCACCCCATCGGAGCTGAGTGCAGAAACAACAGCACAAGACATGCAAGACAAGGACAAGAAAACAATCCAACTCATGGACATGGTGGAGAACAGCTTTTGCTTTTGCTTTACTTGAGAGGGAGATAAATAAGCATAAAGAAAGCCTTACTTACCTTGGTTGCAGATTACATGCAAGCACCACTGCAAATTGCAATGGGATAAGGAAGAGTTTTGGCCTCTGACTCTCGGTTCAAAATGTGAAGAAACTACGAGGCGAAGGCTCATGTGAGTGAGGCACTTCTTTCCGTTTCATTTGCCATAAATAAACGGTGTCTCATTTATTCAAATTTTCACACTCACATTCACATATTCATTTAATAATAATATTCCTTTTCAAGAAATAATGCTAGTTCGAGTAGTTTCTTGGCAGTTCAGTTGCCATCCCTGTTTCTGAATATCATGAATGAACCGTATACTCAAGTCAAGTCACTTGAACAAAAGAACAAAAAACGCGCACTAACCCGTTTCAATTTTAGTTACTTGTTTTGATATTAAATTATTATTTTTAATACCTGTTGGTGTTTCAACTTGAGTGTCTTTCTGGGCTTTTTTTATCTGCATAAATGGTGCAAGTGAAAAAGATCTTGCTAGAAAGTAACGTAAATCAACAATCAGAATGTCAATTTAATAAAGTATAATTTTTCTTTTTAATTTAGAAAAGTCGGCCAATTCTTTTCTACTTTTTTTTCCCCATGAAAATAGACAGTTTCATTGTTATTTTATTAAAATTTTAGAAGAACAAAATGACATTGTCCATTTTGTTTTTTGTTTTAAGTCTTCAAGTTGATCATTTAATATAAATACAAGTATCTAGTATAGTCTTTAATGATCAAGCATGTCTTAAATCTCAAGACTCTGTAATTTTTTAACTTTACATAAAAAAATAAAGAACAAGTATTAATATATTAAAAAAATTATTATATTAAGGCGACTGAAAGAGAAAAAAAAAAGAAGTAAACGATGTCAAGAACTGCAGTGGGAAAGCAGTGTTTTAAACGATGTCAAGAACTGCAGTGGGAAAGCAGTGTTTTGACCTCTGACACATTGTCAGTGAGGACAAAAACAAGAGTAATGCGAAGCAATTGCTTTCTGCTCTGTTTATCATAAATCATAAATAAATACATTTGTATTCCCATTCACATTCCCATTCCAATACTCATAATGATTTTAATATTCCCTTTTCCGATCTTTTAGAAGATAATAAAGAATGAGAAATGCTAATTTGTACAAATGAGAATTGATTATGGTTGCTTGCCACGCCATCTCCGTTTCTGAATCAGGTCTTCAACCATTCAACCCTCCCTTTTTTGACTGCAGATTCAACCCTCCCCTCCCTCTTTGCTTTTGTATGTTTTTAAATTCGGGTTAGGCTCGTGACGTACGGAGAGTTGGGTTGATTTATCCATCATCCATCCACAGGTAAATCTATCCAATTTATTCATCACAAAAGAAAATTTAAATAGATGAATCCAATCCATCAGTTTATCTTGCAGATGGTTAATGATTCATTTATTAATTTTCAAAATCCAATAAATTCTACAATGAATATTTAATGATTAAAATTGATTCAACTCCCAAATTAAATAATTTGGGGTTTTTTTTTTATCCATGTCAGTTAGAATTTTCTACCCACGTTGTTCGGAATTATTTTTACAATTGCATGCAATTATGCAATACCCGGCCCCTTACCAATTATTATTTGAATCCCCTGTGGGGAGCAAAATGTAAATAGCAAGTTTACCTCATTAGCAAGTCTATTCACACGTTTATGACATCTAACATTATATTTGTGCGTTTCATTATTTATTTAATGTTTTTTTTTCTTGAATTTGTAGTTATTAATATATTAAAAAAGTGGGTTATTAACTTCTTTTTGTTTTAAGAAAAAAAGAAGCCATTGATCTTACAACTTTAACTAAAAAGATATTGTAAAATAGATGATGAAAAAGATTGAAATGAATAAATAAGATATCAAGATTAGCTGGCAAATAGTAGTTCTGGGTCTGATAACAATCAACTAGATCTGTCACAAGGTGACCTCCTAAGTCCTAATAGATCCAGTACTATTTTGTTTACTTATATACATTACCATTTATCAACATCAGTTACTAGCGAAAGTAGTGACATTACCAACGATCTATATTCATTTTTTTTTTTGTTTTTTACAAAACGATCTATATACATTATATAATGCTTTATTGGTCAAACATCGATCCTAATAGATCCACTAATCTTATACATTATAAAATGCTCTATTGAGTAAACATCCTAATCGTAATTATAAAAGAATACAATAATTTATTGTATAAAAAGAAACTTGTCAGTGTCGTATGCCCCCACTCAAACTCAAATATCCCTAAAGCAATAAGGAGGGAGCAAGTGAAACGGGAATAACAAAAGACAAGCAACAATTACGAGAGTTTATTAAGCAAATACTTGTTGCAGAGAAAACCGATGGAGAGAAGCACGTATAGACTATATCGTAGTACTGAATTAGCCGTTTATTTAATTTGATTCCTATATAACTCGATCGTACGGCATGTACATGAATAGATAATGATGGTTGCAAGCTAGGTAGAGTTAGAGAAAGACAAAGTCTTGGATAGCAGGCAGCGCTCCTATATGATGAAGATCAAATCCAATAGCCACGATATCTCCGGCTATTATGATCATGGCTCGCACAAGGCTTGTGTCCAAATCATCTGGGCCCCTTCGAGGCTCCCATCACAGCCTCTGCTATTTCAATGCCCACATCAAGTGCAGCCTCAGCAACTATTCCATCTTCCAGTGCTCTTACCAACTCATCTTCGTCGATCACCAAGGCGGGGTGAGTGGAGAGCCTCATGAGCGGCTTGGCGTTGAAGAATGAAACAACCTTAGAGCCAGAGGCTCTTCTTCTGCTGCTGCTGCCGCTGCCTCTACAGTGCTGTCAACCTCATGAGGTAAAGGTGAAGACCGCTTTGGTACATGCCATTGTTTATTATCAGCTTTCTCTCTTATTTTTTCTGTTTAATTAATTTAGTGAAATATATTATGCAACACACATTGTCTTTGATCTAGCTTGGCTTGGCTATGAATACTAATGTAAAGCCAACCAGGAGCAGGAACAAAAGGAGAGAAATTTTCTTCTCCCCTGGTTTAGTGCTTTTATTTTTGTTGTTTTACGTATAAAGATATTGTTTTAAATGTGTAACGGATATAAGCTTGTTTGTCTTACTTTTTTATTCTTTTCAGTTCTATGTATTATCTTTAGGGTTGGTTAAACTGGGGTTAACAACTCGATATTCAATAACGATAACTAATCTTAATTTATTTTGGATTTAACGTTAACGTAGCTAATTATCATAATTGATGCATCCGTCTTAATTACTCTGTTGTACTAATTATGTATAAAGCTAAAATTTCTACTTGATACACGGAACTTCTTTATCACACTCTTTGTTATTTTTATTTTATTCGTTTGACAACTTACAAATATTGTAATACTTTAAAACTTCTTTTAACAATTTGTTATATATAATTGTTAAATGAAATTATAGGTAGAGTATAATAGTCAATTTAAAATTATAGATAAAAATTAAAATTAATTACTACGTTTTGATTATCATACATGTCCTATACTCTTTATTACTTTAATAGATAAAGAGTAAAAATGTTGTTAATTAAAAATTAATAAATAGAATTATACTAAAAATACATAAGTATATATAATAAATTATAAAAATATTAACATTTTAATAACTATTTTTAGTTAATTATAAAAAGATATACTCATTACTACACCTTCTCTCGAGTCCTGCTAAGGCCTTAGGACTCCCTAGTGGATGGTATTCTGAACACTCTAATTATACCTAGTTGTTGAATAAAAAGGATAGATTTAAAAGGAGGTGTGAAATGGATACCCACAAAAATAATCTTCAATAAATTTAATTTTTTTGTTTCGTAAATCATATAGATAAATCTGTTTGATTGCTTCACTTTTGGATCAATACCAGATGTTGTTCCTACTTTTCCATTCTCATTTTTTTACTTCATTTTGCTGCGAGCTGAACTACATTCACATAAGATTATAAAAAAGGGGACTTTTGGTGTTCATTATTCCTTTCTGATTTTTAGGCTCACAAAATCTGCTTTTACTTGTGTTTCTGCATAATGTAAATGGAGAACTTGATCCAAGACTTCACATTATGTTACAGAGGCAAGCTCATGAACCTTTTGCGTATCAGCTAGCATGGAACTTAATGATCTTAACAAGGTCTGGGAAATTAAGCCGCTCAAAAGAATTGGAGAAGATGATCAGCGAGGAAGATTCTTGAAAAGGGGGCTAATTAATCAGGCTCAGCCAATAATGCGGCAAAAAAAAATGGAAAGTGTCAATATTCTTTCTGAGTTCTGGTACGTGCTTATTTATATCCCTTCATTTTATGTTTTATAATTAATGTTATGCACCTGTGCTAGTATTAGTTCTCTAAAACTTTAGAGTGCAGTCCTGCAGCCAAATCCATCACTTTTTTTTGGGGCTAAATATAGGACCGGGTGCAGAAATATAAAGATAAGACTACGGAGGCCTAACAGCGAGAGGAATTTCTTAATTCCCTTATGAGCAGATTCTTCATACCATGTTGCACGAGCTTTGCCATAATCAACATTGTCCCCACAATGCTCAGTTTTATAACCTCTTGGATGAAATTAGAAAGGTACGTAACGTGTTTTTTGCTCCCTGACAATATATGTTCGCTAATGCTGTCTACAATTAACTATAAATGCATTCTTCTTGTTCATTAGACTTTTACCATATTACACGGGCTTTGCAATGGTATATCTGTTCACCTGGTGCAAGAGGTTTTCAATTGGATTTAGATATTGAAAAATGTCCAATTTATGGAATTACGATAATAAGCTACATTAATTGGTAGTGCATGCATGCTTTTACTTGTCTATATAGATGCAAAAATTAGTGCATATTTAGTGGGGGCACATACATACATAAGCGCATGCATGCATACACATGCAGATCCCATCCTTATTGGCATTGGTCATAGATAATTTGTATACTTAGTTCAGATCCTATTCAGTTGTAGGAATGTGAAGAACTGATGGTCAAAGGAATTAGTAGCACTGGAAAAGGATTTGACCTATACGGGAGGTGGGTTCTCCCAGCAGCAGCCACCTTGTCATGCATGACTTCGCCAGACTGCATTGGCTGCTGCTGGAAACAGAGCACATCATAGAGCTTTGCTGCCTTCTGGACCTCAGTATTTAGGTGGCGATAATAATATTAATCAAGTCTGCTCTTAGTCCATGAATCGGAGTAAGTATTTGGTGAAGTAATCACGTACGTGTTTCTGTGTGTACATCATTTTTTTTTTGTGCGCTTAAAGAGTGGAAAAAACCCACTTTAACTTTGATTAATAAACCTCTATAGAAGAGGACAAATTAAAATGTCACATGAGAAAATCCAAACCCAACAAGATGTATATATTTGCCAACAAAGGCAAAGTAATAAAGTCAGGAACAGTAACAAAGAAAGTAGCACGTCTCTGCCTATCAATGGATAAACCATCCTTAGACAAACGCGTGCCTTGGTTCGCTTCACGATAAATATGTAACCTGCAGGAATAACAACCACCTTTCAGATATAATCCAATATAGCCTGAACAAGAGGAAAACATTCATGAGAAGACGGGCATCCGTACATCATTTTAGCACAACACTTGCATCTACAATATGAATTTTTTGTGAAAAATTAGAAATGTAATTTACGAATATAGCTTGATTGTTAATGACTTTAATGTTCGTTCAGGTTGGTTGTTTGACGAAATTAAATGGCATCTAACTATCAATCAACATGCCACATCATTCTACAAAAAATTATACTGTAGTATATTTGTTTTTCGTATATGGCCTTTTTAATTCATGGTATATATATGTTCTAGTTCCAAAATAAAGTGCTCTCTCTCTTGAAAAGCAAAGTGTTTTCTCTGTTCTCAATTAAAATATTCATTTTGAATGTATAGCTTATATGATATTGCAAAATAAGTTGATTAGGTGATTATATTTTAAAATTAGTTTTTACATATCATTCTTTTTAAGTTGCATTTTATATGGGTAATGCTTTTTGTTGTAATAATCCTAAAGATAAAGCGCGGTTGAGGGGGGTGAAACGCAAGGAAAAGAAAACGGTGTTATGTAAATTAACATGATGTTAGGTCCGGAGAAAGTAGCCTGGCCTTTATGTGGATTGTGGCCCAGCCCCAGCCCAGGACCTGTTCTGTTCTGTTCTTCCTCCATCCCCCAACCCGTTTCTTTCTTCCGCTACACTGGTAAAAAGGTCCAGTGGTGAATGGTGATTTGTTAAAAAATACATCTCATTTCTTTGCACGTTATTTTGACCAATTGTTATTATGAACAAAAAAAAAGTCTGACATTTCACACTGTCTTCCAAGACTTATTCACCTCATGCACAGATCTCTTAAGATCTCTGGACATTGGTTGATGCATCAAGATTTTATTATCTTATACCAAAAATTCGGAGGGCTAGAGTAAAAAAAACATGTAGGAAAAGAAAGTGAAAAACATGAGAAAAAGAAAAGAAAAAAAAACAGAGTCAAAAAAACAATAGGTTTATTATAAAGATAAAAGAAAATATAAATTTAAAATAATTAATAAAATTTAACATTTTTTGTTCATCCTCTACAAAAATTAACCTTTTAAACTATCCAATAAATAATACATACAGTACGTGCTAATTTCTAGGTCCGAGCAGAGGCTTCGGTGAGTGGCTTCTGACGATAGATGCCGTTATTATTGGATTGGAATTCATATTGTATTAATAAATCATTAATTATTTTTATAGAAAGTTTAAATGAACTGATATATTTTATTAAAAAATTACGGAGTAAGAGATCGGGATCTATATTATTCGTTCTGGCTCATTTGTTGGATTAATGCACTTGTTAGGTATATCAGCTATATTCTTTTTTTATTTAGTGAATACAAAATTCTGCCAATAAATGCGACGAATTCGTATTTATAAAACCAAATTTTTTGCACCTTGTTTGATGATTGGGGTATGCTAGCCATTTTTGTTATCCGAGCAGGGTAAAACAACTATAGATATAGACGATATATTTTTTTTTAAGTATTTATGCTATCAATTTGAACTTATAATTGATGAAAATGCATGAGAAGTAAAACTTACACTAATCTATAATTTTAAATAAAGTTCAGTAAATAAAAGTTAAAGAGTATATACTATAAAGTTTGATTTCATACTTACAGTCTATAGTTGTTACCATATAAATAAATTTAATTAACGCTTTTCAATCTCCTTTATTTTATTTTAGTTATAATTCTAATTATTATTTTTATTCAAAATTTTCAAAAACTTGTAATTAATTACATCCAAGAATCAGATTACCGTGATTATGTTACACGGAGCCTAGTGAGGATTTAAAGCACGTGTGACTTCAAAATGTTTATGTTCATCTATAATTTTTTATGTTTGACAATTTCAATAATTGTTTTTGACTAATTTCAATAATTTTGAGCTTATCAGGATCTGTTTCTGCTACCCACCTTTAGTTTGGGAATATGTTTCTCGTAAATTGTAAATTGTATGAGTTTCAAAATTAAAGACATTCAAAAATAATATTACTTGTTTCATTTTTATTTATAAGTCACAAATTTAAAATATTTTTTTTTAAGATTTAATCTATAATATTTTTTATATTAATTATTTTAAATTAGAAATACTCTTCGTTAAAAAGAAGAAAAAAATTATATTGATAAGCCATTAGAAGAGAAAAAAATATTAATGACAAGGATAATTTTTAAAAAAGTTACAAATTTAAGATACATATATTATTATCAACTAAATTAATCATTTTCTTTAATTTTAATGAATTAGTTAATGAAAAGTGCTAGCAATACTTTCTCTTACACTCTCTCTTGAATATTCTGTGATTTATTATAATTTATTAAAAATTATTAATTTTCAATAAATTCAATAGATAAACATTAATTGAGAAGAAAAATCTATCAAAATTGATAATATTTAATATATTTTAACCAATTATAAAAAATATCTAAAAGAGAGTTCTAGAGAGAGTGTTACTAATACTCCTTTTAGTTAATTATATCTTATATATAGAAATAGACGAAGTAATATATATATAAAATATTTTTTAAGATAAATAGCTTTCATTTTTATTGTAAAGAACTATGGACATTTTTTACTACAAGTAGTTCCCATTGAATCAAGAATACAGTGTGATAAGCAAAACAAACAAACACTTTATATTTTTTAGTTTTCATGTATAAAGTTATTAAAATCGAACTGGACCTAGTGGATTGAATTGAGACCTGTTGTTCAGATAGTTCAATTAAGGTGTAGGATAAAAAATGAAAGCGATCCAATTTGGTTTGGGCATGTTTGATGAAATCCATTGACTCAGATTGAGTTGATTCGGTTTGCCCTATTTGATATTATTTTTTTCAATTTTTTTAACATGTTAAATTTTTTATAGTTAATTATCAAATGACATATAATATGCTCCAATAATATTATTTTTATTTTTATTTTGATAACAATATATAATAATGAATTATTATATTGATCATGATATAATATTCATGTGTTTTATACATTTTTATTAGACTTATTTATAGTCATTCAATAATTTTTGTATTTAGTCCTAAAAAATAAATTTTTCTTAATTATTTAATGATAATACCTATAAAATAATTTATAAAATTAAATAATTATATAATATTATAGTTTGATTATGAAAATAAATTTGATTTTGGAGTAAAAAAATATGTAATAAAGAATTGAAATAAATATATGAAAACTTAGATCTATTTCTCGTTATCATCATTATACCGCAACTATCATTTCAATTAGCCTATACTTATACGGATTAAATTTAATGGATGAAACTAATTCATCGCAACATGATAAATTAAGGATGAAGTTATTTGTATGCGAAAACAAATATTTGAATGAATCAAATATTGATATGAGATATTTTTTATTTTGCTTGTAATTATATTATTTAGACAAGTGATTATTTTAAATTAAAATTACATATTAATTGAAATATACTTTATTATTAAAATTATAAATAAATTATTTAAATACTTATATGTGTATTTATCTATTATTTTATATTTATTAATATGTTGAATAAGTAAAAAATTGAATTCATTAAAGAAAGTTTTAATTTGAATCTTGTAAATGAAAATAACGTGATAAAAAATTAGATTAGCCAAATTTAAATCAGAAAAAAGAAAACAAATTTCCCAACTCGGTATAAAAAACGTGATTGAAAATATGGAAGGAAGTTGTTTATTTATGGGTAAAATTAAATAAGAAAGTTTAGTATAAAAACGAGGAAGGTAAGGGGGTAATAATAAGGAAGTTTAGTACTATAATAATGTGTAGGAGATGGGGGTGACAAGACACAATGACACATGGGCATAGATGGTGTAACGGGCGGTAGTTATTTATTTAATGGATAATGCTTGAAGAAAAGGAAAATATATTGACCGACGTAAGGAATTAAGCTTAAGCGTAGCTAATTTGTGGAATGGGTAATGGCAATAAATATTAATGAAGGGAGAGATTTCGGGGAAGGTTCGTGCGCAGGGGTGTGACTAGTGACTTGCCATCGCAAAGTTGCCGGCCATCGAACGCCAAATAGGAATAGTGAAGGAAATCTGAACTCAACGCAAGTGTTCTCTTTCTATTGTCTGTGTTTGACTGGATCCAAGCCTCGCTTGCTAGATCTCTTGTTCATTTTCACAACTATCCAATCCATCTGATGGGTTCGGCGGTGGAGGACCACGACGCTACTCCCTTAGCATCTGCCTCTTCTAAAGCCCACCAGCAATTACATAGCTTCAATTTCGAGGAGTCAAGCGTTGTAGATTTGCGGAGCTCATCCATCTTCAACATAACACGTATGAGCAGGAGTATTTATTTTGTCTTAATTAAAGCCAAGATCAACCTCTTGCTTCCCTTTGGTCCATTCGCCATTCTCCTACATTACCTAACTGGACACCATGTAATCCTTTCCCTTTCCCTTTCCCTTTCCTTCCTCTCCTCCTATATTCCTCTCTCATCTCTCTTTCTTCTTTTCTTAGGGATGGGTCTTCTTCTTCACCTTATTGGGGATTACTCCTTTGGCTGAACGTCTCGGTTATGCTACCGAGTAAGTCTTTTACACCATCTCTCATTTACTCTCTATTTCTACTAACACCCCCAATTCCCTTTCTTTCTTTCATCCAGGCAGCTTGCCTTCTTCACCGGACCCACAGGTATCCTCATTTATTTTCCTTTTTCTCATAAGGCTTCTATCCTCTATTCAACTCACTTGTGTTGCTTTCTGCAGTTGGGGGTCTGCTTAATGCCACATTTGGCAATGCAACTGAAATGATTATATCAATTTATGCATTGAAAAGCAATATGATAAGGGTTGTTCAGCAATCCCTCCTCGGTTCAATCTTGTCAAATATGCTTCTAGTTCTTGGCTGTGCATTCTTTACTGGTGGCCTTGCACACTACAAAAAAGTACAGGTTTTTGATAAGGTTCGTATACTCATCACCTCATTAGTTATTGCTGCCTCCTGATGTCGCAGACTTCACATTGTACTCCGCCTTTGCAACAGGCAGCTGCTGTTGTCAATTCTGGCTTACTCTTGATGGCTGTTATGGGAATACTATTTCCTGCTGTGCTTTACTTTACTCACTCCGAAGTTCATCAAGGGAAGTCAGTCTTGTCTCTTTCAAGATTTAGCAGCTGCATAATGCTACTGGCCTATGCAAGCTACCTTTTCTTTCAACTTAGAAGTCAGCAAAATGTTTATAGTCCGGTTGATGAGGTTAGTTCTTTTGCCCCATTTTTTATTTATTTTAATTTTTACCCTTTTCTCTTTTAGGTTTATGATGTATAATTATCGTGTGTTGTGCAAGGGGTGAAGCCCATCTGTTTTTTGTTATGATATTTTTTTTCCTTTTAAGCAAATACACTACACTGAGGCACATTAGATATTTGGAGTTTTTATACTATTTAAGGAGATGAATATGTATTTGCCACTAGTTACATTTACTTAATCATTTAATCATTGTCTTTTTCCTGTGTTAACTAGTATTATACATTTAGGGCTCATTTGGTAGCCAGGATAACTACCTTATCCTGCTGTAGTCACTTGTTTGGTGCCTACCCGGTTAATGCAGTGTATTTCTTATCCTGAGGTGGGAACTATGTTAGAAAACAATAAGATAAGATTGTCTCTCTCCCTTCTTCTCGCCTCAGTGCTACTATTGTCGTCATTATCACTACTATCATCATCGTTTCTCAATTTTAAAATTGAGCAATTTTGATTCATAGTTAGTTTGACATCATTTTTTTTTAACAAAAGGTACTAATATGACATGTTATTGGTGACATGATGACATGACAATTCATCAGATGCTAACGCTACATTGATAGTGTGCTAACTTCGCATTGACATGCTGACAACACATTATTATGTCACTCCCATGTCATCAATAAGTGTCACATCAACAATTTTTGTAAAAAAATTGTCAATGGTCTAAGGGTAGTCCAAAATTGCTCAATTTGAAAACTTGAGGGACCAAATGTGCAATACAATTTTTCAAGGACCAAACCAAAATTGCACAGCCGTGAAATTATAGGGACCAAAAGTGAATTTAAACCTATTATTAATCATTTTTGTAATTAATTTCATTTTATGATATTAAAATATCTTTCTTTTATTTAATTAAGTTTATTTTTTTTGTCTGATTTCTATTTCCTCATCTGCTACCGAATAAAAAAATTTAGAGAATTATTCTTTATATTTTTTCATAAAAACAATTTGTTAAGAAGCATTGATTTTTTCTTAATTTGTATGAGACTATGAGAAAACAAAAATTCTATGAAATTTTCAACTAACCTGAGGAAATAATAATATTTTTCTCTCTCCAAAATCATAGCAAAGTTTATGAAATTTCGTCTAGAAATAATTTGTAAAAAATTATAGATAAATTTGCATGAATAATCCAGATGCAAGAAAAATTAGCATGTTCAAGCCATATTGTACAAGTCTTGTACAGAATGAGGATATCAAAGTCATAGAAAAAATGAGTTCAAAAACGGAAAAAAAAATATAGTTTATTGTTTGAAAAGGTAATTAATTAATGAAATAGTTGTATAAAAAGTGTTATTGATGTTTAAAATCAGCTATAAGAATTAATCTTATCAAAAGCAAAATCTTGAAGTGCAATTGAGTACCATTTTAAGTAACATTACAAAACTTAAAGGATTAATTCCTTAAGAATTAATGTTATCAAAAGCAAAATCTTGAAAAAAATTGACGGAAGGACCATTTTAAGTAACATTATAAAACTTAAAGGACAAAAAGTAAAATTTAGGATAAAAGACCAGAGCAAGAATTATTAACAAACATAAGGTACCAAAAAGGTATTTTAGCCAATCAAATAATAGTCCATGGTCCTAACGGTATTAACACCAAAGTATACTCTAAATTCACATAAAACAAAAAACAAGGAATCAAAGGCAACCGAACCACTATCATCACCAAGGGAACATAAATCAAAGAACCAAAGCTCATTTCTCTTATAGAAATTAGATTTAAGACACACTCGAAGACTAAAAAAATACTCATCATTTGAGAAAAGACTACCACTCTTAAGGCATAAAATTGTCTATAATAAAGAAATAGACTAAAAATTACCTTCAATTGAAGTGTTTCTTTATGCTCTTTCAATGACTTAAAATCATTAATAATTGAGAAATAAACAAGTTTACAGAGTATTTGAGAATATTATAGAAAATCTTTAGTGTAAAAAGTTGGGGCATGACTCCTGTCATAACCAAGATCCGCCACTACATAACAAAGGTATGTGGCTTTACATTTTGATAGATGTCAGTTTGAGTGGATTGTTCTTGCATGTATTAGAAAAAGGAAAAAAACATCCTGTTTCTTATATGTTTTCAGTCTTCTGGTGGGGGTTTAAAATGCTTTTTTTTATTAAAAACTTGATCCGAATATTAAATTGTTGCATATATTTTGAAATATAAAAGAATTTATGTGAGTGAATTGGTGCCTATTGAATGCATTTTTTTCCCTTTATTATTTGACAGTGCATTTTCACAAAATTTCCACACTTCATAATGTAGGAAGGAGAGAATGGTGAAAATTCTGATGAGGAGGAAGATCTTGAATTAACTCAATGGGAGGCAATAATCTGGCTTGCTATCTTGACAGCATGGGTATCTATATTGTCTGGATACCTTGTAGATGCCATACAGGTACAGCTATATCATTTTCAGAATTTCTTGATCATTAATTTCTATTATTGTACCACTAAAGTTTCTAATATTCCTATTCTTGTTCTTGTCCATAAACACTGCGTCATAAGTTCATTCATAGATTTATTGTGTTTCTGGTCTCTTGCAGGGAGCATCTGAGTCATTGAATATGTCAGTGGCTTTTATTTCTGTCATCTTGCTTCCAATTGTAGGCAATGCTGCAGAACATGCCAGTGCTATCATGTTTGCCGTGAAGGACAAGCTTGTAAGTGGCTTTCAAAGCCTACTCTTTATTCTACGAATATTATTAATCTGCTAATGGATTAATCTCTCCTTAGGATATCACTATTGGAGTTGCTATTGGATCATCTACACAGATATCTATGTTTGTGGTATGACCTTGAACTGTTATTAAATGTTATTTACTTATTTGGGGTGTACATTTACTATATCTTTTTGTGAATAAACTATTCTGGATTTCTCTGTCATAGGAGAAAGTTGATGATTCTTATTCTCTTGAAAATTGTAGATCCCTTTCTGTGTGGTTGTTGGATGGTGCATGGGAAAAGAAATGGACTTAAATTTTCAATTATTTGAGACTGCCACACTTTTTATCACTGTGTTAGTAGTTGCATTTATGATGCAGGTATGTTATTTCTTACTTGCCCCTATAAATTGTGTTGGTAGCAGTTATTAATGTTTTTCAACTTATAAACAATCAATGGTCGGAAGCTAGTTCTCTTCTAAGATGTTTGGTCGAAGCATTAGCTTTTTATTGCATGTGCTTGATTTGTGTGTGATAGGTTTATATGTAGAGTAATTGTTTTTTTTTGCCACTATTATTTATGTTTGTGACAATCTCTAATTTGCATTATTCCTTGCAGGAAGGAACCTCAAATTATTTTAAAGGGTTGATGCTTATACTATGCTATCTAATAGTTGCTGCCAGTTTTTTCGTACATGTAGACCCTAAAAGTGGTGAGTTACTGAGAATATACTGCACAGATTCACAGTAGAGTTCTATAATGCAGAATCTAGATGAATCTCCTCTATTTCTCTTTGTGATTAGTTTCATGTTTCTCTTGTTTGATGTATCCACCTACCTGTCTCTTCCCCATTGCTTCTCAAGATATGCATTTTTCTTCTGTTAAATGATATGAACTTCTGGATATTAGAACTTGGACCCTTCCAGATTTATGACATGCCATGTAGCTAGTTTGAATTTGTGATATCCAAAGTGAATTTAGTAGTGCCACATTTCTGCTAAACAAAGTAACTGATGAATTTGGGTAAATCATTAAATCCCTAGTAGTATATATTCTTATTATCTAATATGCTTATTCATTATTGCCTAGTTAATTTGGAGACAAATAGATTTTTGTTGAAAAGATAAAATTATAGAACCTTTCAACTAGGGGAATTTCTTTCCAAATGCTTTAGCTAAGTAGACACTTCCCCCACCCCACACAAACAAATGTTTGCACTTAGAAATGTACCTTGAACTTGCCTTTCGGAACACTGAACCCATGTAGTATTTTATTCACATGCCACATCATGTTGCCAATTGGAGTTTGTTCATCAAGTCCTACTGATTTGATCACTTTATCTTTTGATATACTCTGCATTGTTGTCAATCTTTTTGGCCTTATTAGATGTAAAGATAGAGGGATCTATATTATGGTAAATATAGTTTTATCCCCTAGATAAAATATTAGAATGTCCACGTTTTGGTTTCTGTCAGTTTGGCATCAATTAGTTTTGACTATAGATCTAGTCGTCTAGCTACTATTAGTAGTTCTACATCAGGGTATTTGCTTATAAAAAGTGAAACTTCGATAGGATTATGTTTGGCTGTTTATTTGACATATGCCTGGCCTGTTGTAATGCTGCTTGTGGAATCTGGTACAGGTGATGACTAAATATTTAGTGTAGGTGTGGCAGTTGTCAATGCTGCATTTCTTTACCACTTTCTGTACCAAAAAGGTAGTAAGCAGGGCTTTCGAAAGGGTTCAGGAAGATTCTTGCATTCAACATGACCTGGGAACCCCCGATGTGATCACGGGCAATTTACTGTACTGAAAAATTTCAACCTTGTATTATATATTGAATTTCGAAAGTATGTGTTACGGTATTATTTTTATCTCCATAGCTTTCATTCATTCACCATTGAATCTTGTAGTCTTTCGGCTCTAATCTCCAATGAATCACGTTGAAAGCAACCAATCATTGCAAAGCTTTCTTTCATTTTTTTATTTTGGGGTTCATACGTTGTTTTTTTGTTTTTGTTTTAGTTTTTAGAATTGGGTATTGGAAATTTGGAATGTTGATACAGTAGGAACTCAGACAATTTTATAGGTATAACTATGCATTTTTCATATTTTGTGTTATGTATAATAAGGTTTAAGGTCTCAAACTTATGTGTTTTTTTCCTCCCAACAAAATAAGTTCCATATGAATACAGTCATAATATAAAGGCTTAGCACTCGACCATGGAAAGAAGCAAGACAAGAGTTAAAGGAGATCAAGGTTTTTCTAAGGAATCGTCAATGCAAATTCCTATTGTTAGGAAATAAGGAAAAGGGAGAGAAATAATTTTTTTGTATACAGAAAATAGGATTCCTAACATTTTGTATAGTAAGGCTTTTTCATAATTGACTTAGACCATTCTATCCCTCCTAACATGTTGCTGGGTTGGCGTCTAAAGGACTTTTTTAGAGATGTTGGCAATTGGAATTGGGATATTCTGGCTATAATGGGGCCTAGTTATGGTCTTACCCCCATGTCGTGTCTCCCCCTCTCCTTTGCATGGTGAGGACGTTACTGTGGCCTAATAAAGTTACTTAAAGGTTTTTATTCTCTTCAAGGATGTACATTGGGATCACATTTGGAAGATTGATGGATCTGAGAGTGTTAGGCGTTTCTGCAGGTTAGATACGAGAGTTAATGCATATCAATAAAAAGAAAAATGAAAACCATGATCAAAAGCCCATTATCGTGTGCACATGAGTTTAACCTGACCTGACCAAATGTTTCATTTCCATTGAAGCTGTTGCAGCTTAAAGAAGTAACTACAAAGCACTTAAGGGTATGAAGTCATGTTGAGGACTTCTATAGGCCTTTGCCATAGCCCTTTGTCCTTGTGACTTGTATAGATGTTACTTTTTTGGTAAGGGTACCAATTTGTTCAAGTAGTAAATAAAATGATAAGATCGAATGTCGAGTTCATAAAGACTCTGATTATATTTAGAATTTGTATATGTTTATTTGTAAGCCATTAACAAAATATTTTTGGGATTTGTAAGTGATATTATATGTAAATAGAAATTCAAAATAAAATAAATTGAAAAATAGATTAAATGCAAGATGTAAGATTATGTAAATATGTTGGGTGTTCAGCTTACCAAAATTACTCTTGATACAATATTAATAATTTTTTACTATTTAATATTATTTTACATATTACCTTCATCTTCTAATTTATTCTAACCATGATTCCTCATATGACAGAGCCTAAATTACTTAATTTCATTCCTGATCCCCCAGCAAGTTACATTAAATAATTTGTTTTAAGAATAGAGATGTATATTTAAGGCTAAACAATGTTATTCTATCCCTAGATATAGATTTTTCAAAGTATAGACATTTCTCAATACATAAACCCTCGTAACATTACATATATATGAATAATTAAACCACAAACATAACAGAATATTCAAAAAAGAACAATTATATGAAAACATCATTAAATAGATATTTGTTACATCAAGAGTATTTGGTTGCTGAACTCCAAAAATGATTATAAATTTATAATTTTAATATCAATCTTTGCTGAGTATGTTTTATAAAGTTGCTTAAAGTGTTCAACAAATTTTGTATTTTCATTGTAAAAAAATGCACTTTTATATATATCATATGATGTTGATAAAAATCACTTTTGTTTTGTAATAATGACTTTAAAAACAAATATTTTCAAAATAACTTATCCCACATAATATAGTTGCATAAATGCAACAATAGTTCTTAAAAAAAATTGCAACAGTAGAATAAGATTGCATTTAGTCTAAATCAATGTTTGGATTAATGATTGAGAATGAAATGGACAAGAGGAATATAATGAGATGGAATGGATTAAAAATGTTATTTTATTATTTGGATATTTAATGATGAGATAGAACAAAAAATTGTTTGAAAAAAGGAAAAATTTGAATGGGTTATAACTTTTCAATCATATATTGTATTTGTTTTAAATATATTATCTTTAGAGAGTAAAATTTGCAAAAATAAGTCATTTTATAATTTAAAAGTTTTGTTCAATCAAGTGCATTCTAAATTGGATTGAGTGAAAATTGAGATTAAATATGTTATTACGAAACCACGATATTGGGGGTTTGAATCTCTCCTTATCCACAACTGGATAAAAAAGGAAAAGATTTTTTTCTTTTAGGGTGAAAAAATCATGATTGTGCTAGCATTATCAAAATTATGGAACTTGTGAATACTTTGTAAAAATGGAATGACATTGCCTTAGATCCTCTTCCATCTTCCATTATGCTTTATTCTTATTTTTACAAATCAAAATATAGAATAACTTTTCATTTTACTCCATTGCTTTTCCATTTCATCATATGCCACAAATCCAAACATAGCCTAAGTAAAGTGCAACTGCATGGATAATTAACTCTATCGAAAATTAATAAGTCTACCATGGTCGAATATTTATAAATATAGATAAGATATAGAATTATAAAAAATATATTGATGAAATTATTAATTAATAAAAATATAAAAGATAAGTTTATTTAATTTTTGTAAATGTAAATTAATTATATTTGTAAATGTCTCATAAAAAGTCAACCTTAAATAATATTAATATCATAACTCACGAGCAAGATGAAAAATAGGTTTATCACTTCAATTGGCAAAAGGAATTTTTTTCAACCGGTCAATTTTACTATCTCAATCACAATAGATTAAACAATGCAATTAAAAATATTTTTATAAATAAAAATATAATTTGATATTATAGAAGGTGAAAGTCCTTGACAGACTGATTTTTTTTCCACAGAAGATGGTTCTGTAAGAAAATCACACTCGTAATTACGTATACATGGTTGTTACGTACGAGAAAACACGTAAAAGCTAGCGATCAAGCAACAGCGCCTCTTCCTTTTCTGCTGAAGCTTGTGCGGGCATCGTATAATATGATATGATATGATATGATGGGTGAAGGGTGTGGTTTAATTTCATTTTGGAACAGATGCTGCTAGCTTTGCTCTTAGATCCTTGCGCAAGATTTTGCCTGACGGTGACTTGGGAATCGCATCAATGAAGAATACTCGGTTTATTCTTTTGTAAAACACCACCTGCACAATTCCACAAGTCATTACATTGCTAAATTTGTGAGTAAGAGTACAGATACAGTACACATCATAAACCTGTAAAAAACACATTTATATCTGAAAGTGACCGTGACATTAATTAAAATTAGGTGGGAAGAAGCGCGTGGGGTGGGGGTGGGTCGGTTATAAGAAAATTTGAGAAATTATGGGAATGAGTTTACTTTTAAATGGAATAAATAATAATATATTGGGTCACATGAAAAGTAATAGCAAAGTAATTTAATTATAACGTGTTTTATTTATTTAGAAATAAAAAAATATAGTGAATATATGGAGGGGGGAATGACCTGTTTGGAGATAAACTGCTTAATTTCATCCTCGGTTGTGTCGGTATAACCATTTGATATGACCACAAATGCAACAGGTACCTCTCCCGCGGCTTCATCCTTCATTCTGAAATTTTCAAGTTTAATTAATTAAGAGATAATGGGAGATAGTATTTAATTTGGGAGAATGGAAGACTTACGGAACAACAGCAGCATCGGAGATCTTAGGATGAGTGAGAAGAAGGGCTTCAAGTTCAGCTGGAGCAACTTGAAATCCTTTGTATTTGATCAATTCCTTCAGCCTGTCAACGATGAATAACTCATCGTCATCGTCGATGTAACCGATGTCACCTGTGTGCAACCAACCATCTTTGTCTATGGTTCTCTCTGTAGCCTCTCCATCATTTAGATAACCTGATTGGAATTGGAATTGATTGGTCACTCTCAGTAAATAATTCTTCCATCAATTTCTATTTATTATAATGTTAAGGACAATTTTAAAAATATATTACATTTAAGATACATTTATTACTCTCAACTTGAGCCGTGCAAGTAATGTTTTCATGAAAACAGAACCGCACCGCACATGAACCTTAATCAATGCTGGCAAGTCGAGCCCCAAGTCCAAGTCCAACTACACGCTTTCAATATTTCCAGCAATGCATGAACCAATGGCACAACACCATAGGCCAGCTTTTGAAAGGAACTTCATTATCCATTCTTTGGATGGTAAGCCTTTTTTCCTCATATTATCACCGAATACGTTAATTGATTAATATCTATTTGATGTCCTATATATTTTTTTTATATAAATATTATATCACTTTTTTTTAATAAAGTCATTTTCTCTCTCTCACCCACCTAGCTTCCCCCAAAATCGCACTCCTAAACATATAATCCCATAATATATTTTTGAGTAGAAGGAGATAAAGTAGTATTTCCCCCCAGTTTTTTCATAAATAACTTGAAAAAAATATTGTCTTTAAATTGAGAAAAATAAGTAATTAATTTTTAATAAAAATAACTATGACATATATTTACTCTAAAACAAATGTTATAAAATGAAAAAACAGAGCATATTCTTTCTTAATGAGAGATTAGTGTCTTACACCCCAAACAGAACAGAACAGAAGACAAGGTAGGTACCTTTCATAATCTGGTCGCCTCGTATGCAAATTTCACCGGAGTGGTTTCTGGGTAAAGAATGACCGGTTTCAGGATCGACAATCTTCATCTCCGCATTTCTTACAACGGTTCCACATGCACCAGGTTTTACGTCTATCGGTTCTCTAGCAAAAGCTAAAGACATTGTTAGCACAGGCCCTGCCTCAGTCATTCCGTATCCCTGAATTGATGCATCCAATTAATTCCATACATATACTAATACTAGTATACCATATTTATTAAAAGAATTGGGAGGTGGGAGAGGAAAAAGAAGGGGTAGGTACGTACCTGGCCAAGTTTGGCGTTGGGGAATTTAACTCTGAGAGTGTCTTCGAGTTCCTTCCCGAGAGGGGCTCCCCCGGACTTCAAGACTCGGATGGAAGAAAGGTCGTACTTATGGAGATCGGGTGACTTGGAAATGGCGAGAACAATGGGGGGGACGACAGGGGCAATAGTGACTTTGTGCTTGTGAATGAGAGCAAGCAAGGCGTTAATCTCGAACTTGGGCATGAGGAGAATGGTAGCCTTGGCACGCAAGCCGCAGAGCAGAACGGAGTTAAGAGAGTAAATGTGAAAGAGGGGAAGAACGCAGAGGATGGTGTCGTCGCAGTGGTAATAGAGGTTGGGATTCTCACCGTCCACCTGCTGAGCAATGCTGGTCACCAACCCCCGGTGGGTCAGCATAACACCCTTGGGAAGCCCCGTTGTTCCCGAAGAATAAGGCAATGCCACCACGTCATCGCCCTTGATATCCACATCCACGTCACCGTTATCCTCACAGTCACAGAGCTGTGAGAAATGGAGGTGCTGGGCTTCGGTGGCCTCGGTGGGAGGACAGGAGTCGACGAATACGAGCTTGAGGTGGTGGAGGTCCTTGACTTTGTCGTAGTAAGAGGCCTGGGTGATGAGGAGCTTGGCATTGGAGGCATTGGCTTGCTTTGCAATCTCGCCGGGGGTGCAGAAAGGGTTGGCAGCAGTGGCCATGGCACCGCGGTGGGATGCCCCAAGAAACGACAAGACGAATTCGGGGCAATTCGGGAGGAGGATCATTATCACCTCGCCCTGTTCCACGCCCGCTTTCTTCAGCCCCCTCGCCACCTTTCTGGCACTGCTGTCCACCTCCTCGTAGCTGTAGACGGCTCCCGTGGGGGCATTGATCAGGCAGGGGCGTGAACCGTACTCGCGCATATTCTCGAAGCAGTACGTGTGGAGGGGAAGGTGTTTGGGGATGTAGATATCCGGAAGCTTCGACCTGAATATCAATTCCCTCCTGCTGCTGCTTTCAACAACTTCCATTCTCCTCTTACTAACTCAATCAAACACAATATGGAGATTAATTTCTGGAGGAAGTGCAGTCGCGAGATGAGGAGCACAAAACTTGCTGACACCAAACAAGTGCTTCATTTGTATTTGTATTAAAAATAAGGGGTTGGTTTGTTGGTTACGGTGGTGGTTGGTAAAGGGCACAATGGGGACGAAGGATACAGGGTAGGGGCAGAGATGGAAAAAAAACAAAATGACATGGAGAGAGGCGTTGGGGTTGGTGAGACTTGTTTCTTTCTTTCTTTCGGCTTTTGGTGCTCATCCTTAATGCCTGCCAAAGGTGGTGGGGTCCATCAAAGCCTATTTTCTTTCTGTTTAGGCCTCTTTTTCTTACTCTTAACAACACTTTTTTACCAACCCCAGTGGACCTCTCCTTCACCTACCGCACTCACCATACCCACGCCATTAATATATCTTTGATGGACCTTCATCTTCTTTCTTCTGATATTCGTCTCAAACTTGCTCGTCACCCACTCTCTATTCTCTTCCTATCTCACCTGCTTGCTTCTCTCTTGCGTAATAATTGGATTTCCACCAAACGCCACAAATTTTATATCCTAACAATGGTTTTTACATTTTGGAATTTCAAAATCCAAAGGAAGAGTAGCATCCAAACCAAGTTTCATTGGAGGAGAAGCTACAATCTAATTTATAGAATGAATCATTTACATGATATGTGCAGCAAATCTCATCAACACTAGTTAGTTAACGTCTTCACGTACCAAGGACGAGTTATTTTTGTTAATATATACATTGTCACGAACAACGTTAATTAATAATATTCAATGTTTGCAATGGACAAGTTGATGAAACATATATATTAGACGGCGGTTTTTTTGAGGGAAGATAAATTTCTTAATTCTATAAAAAAAAATCTTAATACACAATAATTAATAAGTAAGATTTTGTGTTTCGGTAAACATCTCAGTAAAATTAAAATTGTGACGTAGTAAACTTTATTGATGCTAACTGCAGACTCGAGAATTCGATAAGTATAAATTAGAATCACCATATAATTGTACAAGTTACCCACGAGAAAATGAGCTGGTAGCTAGGGATATTATTAGTATGTTTTAAACGCAAGTAAATATTATCTATCATCATCAGTTGTTATAAATTATTTGGTATTTATATTCAATTCCTGCAAATAGTTTTTATTTTTATTTTTTCACAGATATATATCTCTTATAAAAGATAATATT
Organism: Glycine latifolia; assembly: GCA_013407115.1. Taxonomy (NCBI): domain Eukaryota; kingdom Viridiplantae; phylum Streptophyta; class Magnoliopsida; order Fabales; family Fabaceae; genus Glycine; species Glycine latifolia. The sequence goes on from CM023955.1 coordinate 160,880, forward strand.
ACTCAGAAACACAATTAAAATACTTTTCTAAATAAAAAAAGAGCCATAATTTATTACTTTACGGATGCATGGTTAACGTACTCTTCCTAATTAGTTATGCCCCAAATCCATTTTCTTTCCTAACCAAAGAAAAGTAGAGAGTGGTTACTTTCTCTTTAATAAATATATAATTATTTCTATGGATAAATTGAATCTTTACATGCTATGCACCGTCATTTTGGAGTTTTATATATGGTTTTTAATTAGATAGTATTACTCTTTAATAAATTTTTCCAAATTAAGATGATCAATTTCAAAAATTAATTTTTGACCCTTAATTTGCCTCACACATACTATATGGTTGAACACCAAAATTCTTTAAAATGTCCATATATGTTTCTCTTGGGCTTCCCTTTGAAGTTTAGGGGTCGAATAAGTTATTTTCTTTTCATTTTTTGTAATCAGTGTTCTTTTCATTTTATATATGCTGGTGGAGTGTACATAAGTCAACGTGGTGGTTTCTACCGAACCGCTGCCCCACACACACACACACACATATATATAGAAACACATCCAGAAACGATGATCGAAGAAAATATTGGTAGCAGCTGCTGCATGCATGCTTTGATTATCATGGACTCAACAACTGCAGTGTTGCTGATATTTGTTTCGGTTCTAGTGTGCTGCCACGGTACTATTATCGTATCCAAGGATGGGAGTGGAAATTATACAACGGTGAGTGAAGCCATTATGAAAGCTCCGGAGATGAGTGACAAGCCTTATACCATTCACGTTCGAGCCGGTACTTATGAAGAGTACGTAACCATTCCTGCTAAAAAGACTAATATTAAGCTCGTTGGAGATGGACCTCACCTCACCAAATTAGTTGGCTACCAAAATGGTTCCACCATAGGTACGTACTTACGCACGCTTGCTTGATATACGCATGCTCCACCTCTCTTTTCTTTTCTTTTCATTAATTTTATTAATTCTTCTTCGTAACTAATTATTCATCCCCATCTTATATCTGCTAGCTGCTTAATTTTCATTATAATTGATTTTTTAATAAACATCAATAGTACGCATGCACGGACGCGCGGATCTAGAGTCACCATTACGTACCTTTCTTTTCCACTTGTATTTAACGGCGAAAGTAATTGGGTATAAAAGTATAGATAAAGACACAATCATATGCATGCTCTTTTTTTTCGTGTGCGCGGGCGTGCTAACTCTAAATTAAAATGCCCATGCAATTCGCAGTAAAAGCAAAACTATCTATACTATTTTCAGTTTTTTTAGCTCCTCTCACTAGAGTAGTTGTGCATGCATGTGAATGGAAGATTTGTCAATACTAGGCACTAGCTACTAGTACCGAACAAGTTACCCATTGAGTTTTTGCGTACTTGCGATTTGATCAAGATCGAATCAGAGAAGGGGAATTGACGAGTAACTAAAACAAGTATTTTATGGCAACAAATAGTCAAATATGCGTGAAGTTAGCAAATTTTTATTATAATTGATGCTTCAATTCAATGAGATCTAGTAGTATTAATTAATTTTCTTCTTTCACGTTTCCATAATATATAGCACGTACATCTTTCTTGCATTGATAATTATATTTGAAGGCAGAATATTAACAAGTTAAAGGCAGATGCCAATGTGAGAGTAGATTACAGCACCAGTAGTATTCAAGAAGAGCAGATCGATATTTGGTGAATCTATTAATTAGACGATTACTGACTCCAAACTCCAAAGTGTAGAAAACAAGTGCCAACGCCCAACAACGATCTTAGACGTACTAGTATTACTTACTAATTAAACTAACAATATATTTTATTATTTTTATATGGGTATTTGGCAAACTACCACAAGGATAAATCTAACCTAATTGGTCGTCGTTGGTGTGAATGTGCCAGATAAGCTTGAAGTTGGTTGCTGACTTGCTGCGCATTATTGAGAGTCGAATTCTACATCATGTAATGAGCATATATAATTTGCCAATAGAAAAACAACTTAATTTGAGTGTTAAGACTTTTTATAATTTTCCTTATGGTCAACATAATAACGTCATTGTTAAAAGTTCCACTCAATATTTTGTTTCATGAGAAGACAATTTGTTATTTGAGGGGGTGAAAAAGACGGACACTTTTAATTTGTTGGCTTCAAATCGATTGAATCATTCTAAGTTTATTATCAATAAAAATCGATTCAATCAATCCCATGCAAATATCAATACGAATGGAATAAAATTGCTAGTAATCCTAGGTGTTTGTAATTTCATTTTCTTTATTAGTTGGAGGAGAAGTTTTTGTTTTTGTTGTTGTTGTTGTTTGAAGGAAGCACCAAATTTTTAAGCGTTCAAGAATGTATGTAGTGGTTTTGGCAAGAAGAACAGCTCTCAATTGTGTAGATTCATATATATTTCATGAGTTTGAAGTAAATAAAAAATGATTATAATATATATTACATGAGATATAAAACGTAAGCGTAAGGTTGTTGAAAGAGTAAAAAAGAGGTGATGTATGATGAATTAAAATGAAAAGGAAGGGTGTTGATTACAGACGTCCGTGGAGATGGATTCATGGCAGAAAAGATGGGATTTGAGAACTGGGCAGGGCTGAAGGCAAGCGCTGCGGTGGCGGTGCGGAACGAGGCAAACAAGAGCGTCTTCTTCGAATGTTCCATAGAAGGAGTCCAAGACACACTTTGGGCGGTTTCGGGGAGACAGTTCTACAAAAACTGTGACATATACGGCACGGTGGACTTCATATACGGGAACGCAGCGGCAGTGTTCCAGGACTGCATGGTGTACGCGCGCTACAGCGAGTACGTGACCTTCACAGCTCAGTCGCGAGAGGATCCAAAGGAGAAGACTGGATTCACTTTCCAGAGATGCAAATTCACAATGTCCCCAGAGGACTCGGCTAGAAAGTCAGAGGTGATTCGTGCCACGCTGGGGCGTCCCTTGAGACCCTATTCCACAGTCGCCATTTTCCACTCTTACATCGACTCCATGGTGGATCCTAAAGGTTGGGAGCCCATGCCCCACCAGCCCACTGACAAAGTCACTTACATCGAGTTTCAGAATTTTGGGCCGGGCTCCAAAACTTACCATAGGGTCGACTGGCCTGGTGTTACAGTCCTTGCCCGCCCAACCCAATCAGCCCATTACTTCACTGCTTCCTATCTCTTGGATGCTGACTCTTGGATTCCCTCCACTGGCGTTCCCTACGACAATGGACTCTAGTCTCTCTACTAAACTCAACAACTTGGACTGTAATTTGTATTTGTATTCAATTCAGATTCACTCATCAATCGAGTCATGGAAAAATTTTTATTGGAATGCTCTCCTTTGCTCTTCTAATATTCCCTTCCATTACTACTACTACTATTGATTGATGTTGAAAATTTGTAATTTTTTTTTAATCAGTCTTAAAATAATAATTTGAAAAGTTAAGTTGAATGGATAGAGAACAAAGATATAATATAGGGAAATGATTTGGGTGGCGGGGAATTGTCTTTCATCTGGTAGATGGCGAAGCTGTTATCACACTCCGCAGCACCATGTCCATGTCGATCGGTTCCAATTCCAAATCCAACCGTAAAATATCGATACACACTTGGATATGACTCATCGTTAGTAGATATGTACGTGTCTGGAACTTTTTTATTTTTGAGACCTTCTCCTATGGCTGATCTTGTATTTTATTATTTGTAGTTTAAGTTTGGAGTTTATAAATAATTACGAGTGCTTAGGATTTTTATGCTTATAATACAATTTAGGATTTTTATGCTTATATATTTACTTGTATAATTTGAATACAATTGTATGAGCATCTGAGAGAATATAATGAATAATTGGACATAGTTATCTTTTTTCTCGATTGATATAGTACATACAGTCAGCGAGGGCAATTGCGTGTTCGATGCAGAGACAGAAGGAGAAGAATAAGAAGGAAAAGCGGTTGTCGCAGCAGTCGTCGTGGGAAGCGCAAGACGCGGAGGGAAGAGACTATCTCTACAGACTTGGGCAAGAGGCTGATAACATGAACATAGCCGTCGGCCAGCGTGCTGGCATCATCGATTCTCTTTTCGCCGGCAATTTTCTCGGCAAAGATTGTAATTCTAATTCCATTCCTTTATTCTCGCGCTCCACATTTTTTTCCATCAATAACAAGCAAACATCACCTCCCCCCTTTTGTTTTGTTTTGTGTCGCAGCGTACATTGTCTTTGATTATCGTCAAAAAGTGACGAGGTCCTTTCAATACCTTCAGGGCGATTATTACATCGCTCCTCTCTTCATGGTACACTCACTACTTTCTTATCAAATCATATTTATTCCAATTTCATTTTCTCTCTCAACTTTCATTTTTCAGCTTCGCTTCCTTTTTTCTTTTTTCACAGGACAAAGTTGGTAAGTTCTCTGAAAATGACCCACTGTGATAACTCATTTTCGTGCAGTAAGTGAGCTTGGTAAAACTAACGTCATTTCTTTTATTTTCCTCTTTCCTATAAATGCTTTTAACCTACTGCTCATCATTACTGTTTTTGGTCAATCGTCATCATTATTTAAGTCTTTTTCTCTCCTGTGACTGTAGTATGTCACATTGTGAAGAACTACCTAGCTCATGTCCTCAACACTAAAGGTCCTTTAATTCTAGGTATAAACCAAACAGCAAACGAATCTTCCCGTAGCTTATCTAAAACCCTAAACAAAGTAAAATAACAATTTGTTGTGAGGTTCCTGCTGTTACTGTTAGTAATATCTATTAACAAAAACTGTATTTCTCTCTGTCTCAAATGCAATTTTGAGGTTGATGCACGCAAAGAAATGGATTTGGGAAAGTTTTGCACATTCTGTTTTAAAATTTAACCTTTATTTTCACTTTCTTTCAGGTATTTGGGGAGGAAAAGGGCAAGGGAAATCATTTCAAACAGAATTTATATTTCAGGCTATGGGAATTGAACCTGTAATTATGTCTGCTGGGGAACTAGAATCAGAGAGAGCTGGTAAGTTGCTTGCTTTAATACTTAAAATAAACGTACATCTTTCAAGGAAATCAACAAGTAATAGAAAAAATGAACAAAGTAATGTCTCTTTTCTTCATATAATAAGATTCTCATGTTAATTAGTTCTCCCATCCGACTCTAAAAAATGATTGTTTTCATTGCAATTCTTATTTACACTAGTTCTTACCCTTATTTCTAAATGTGCTCAATTATGCATGTGTAACTGGTCCAATTTTCCCATCTTCTAATTTTCATTTACAGGAGAGCCAGGAAAATTGATTCGTGAACGCTATAGAACAGCATCTCAAGTTGTCCAGAATCAAGTTAGGAGTTTTAAAGTTTTCAGTATGTCTTGTTTTGATGTTCAAATGTTACTTTATGTGATTAATTACATGACTTTGGATTTGGAAAAGATAATATTCCATGTTTTATGGAAGAAGTTGAACACTACAATTTCTCTTCTTAGGAAGGTATTATGAAAATGTTGCTTTGAGTTATCATTTTTTTGATGAAGATATTAGAAAGAAATTAATGCGCACACACATATATATATGATAAATGAATACCTCAAAAACAGTTTAAAATTAATCATGCATATGTCCAAATTAAACTTACCAGAATTTACTCTCCCTATGCTAAGCAGAAAAGAATGCTAATATGATCTGTTCTGAAAAAAGTAACATTTGTGCTACAGTTTATGCTATTAGAGGTTTTTGTCTTTTTGACATTGATCACCAAAAGATTGTGTTGCAAACTTCATATTTCTCTGCTTGTACTCTATTTTTTTTTTCACTCTCCCTTAATCCATCCTCTCTCTCTCTCTCTCTCTCTCTCCTAGCCTTTACGTTTGGTGACACATGATATTTGCTAATGTACTAAGTGTCCATTTGGTTTAGAATTGGAGTAAAGTTACATTTGAAAATTCCAAGGGAGAAATTGCATTGGAACTTGTGCTTTTCATTGGAAAGTGCTGGAATTGATTTTCTAATGGTTAAACAAACAGGCCTAAATCCTAATTCATATTTACCATCAAAGGGGTCTAATTTATAACGAAGGGAAAGCTCAACCTCCTATCCTTCTTGCACCTTTAACTTGACTGTTTCTGTGTAAAAAACACTAATTTACTTCTAACTTGAATATTTATTAGTTGAACAATGTTATTGCAATTCCTTGAGTTGATGATGTAGGCTTAATGTTATTTGAACAATCTTTATACCAAGTGGTGAGTGAGTGGTGACATTCAGAAGGCTTACCTGTCCAACGTTCACCTTCTAATTTGGTTGAAATAGTTTAAGATTGTTCATATCAGTATTACCTCTAGCTTCAATATCTATGTTTTGAATTGAGCTATGTTATTGCAATTGTTTAATCTGCTGACTAAGGTGTAGTATTGCTATCCTGATACAGGGAAAAATGAGCTGTTTGATGATCAATGATATTGATGCTGGCCTTGGTAGATTTGGTAAGCTAATATATGGTTTAGAATGGAGAAACATAAATACTGTGTACATACCTCCTTTTTTGTTCATTACATTCTGTGTATGTGTGTGTTACAGGTATTTCGTCAACTATTTACTGAATGTAATTTTGCTATTTTCATATAGGGAATACTCAAATGACAAGTCAACAATCAAATTGTTGTTGGGACTCTTATGAATCTGTCAGACAATCCTTCAAGAGTAAGTGTTGGCCAAGATTGGCGAGAATCAGATATCACAAACAGAATTCCAATCATCGTAACAGGGAACGATTTTTCAACTCTTTATGCTCCAATGATACGTGATGGAAGGATGGATAAGTTTTACTGGTAAACTGTAATCCATCTTATTCTAGGATTATTATACTTACCATTTCGAGGAAGTTTTTGAGGGTGCATATTTAAATACAGGGTTTTAGTTGAAGTTTTACATTAGTGTTGCAGGTGGAATTTACATCATATATCACATTGCTTATATAATGACTTGGAAATATCTGATTTCATGGAGATAGGTAACCATACCACTCTTCCCTAAAACTAAAATATTGTCTGTGAATGTGGAACAGGCAACCTAACCAGGAAGATATCCTTAATATCATTCACATAATGTATGAGAAAGACGGTATATCTAGGGATGAAGTTGAAAGGGTTGTGAACACTTTCCCTAATCAAGGTACTCACATGTAGGTCCAGAAAAGTTTTACATTACAGATATGTTGTTAAGCATGAGTAGTTATAAAGAGCGTGTATTATTTCATAAATTATGTAATATGAAAGAAAATGTTATGGTTGCCTAATTATTTTTCTGAGGTTGTTACTTGTTAGTGATATGGTTTAAAGTTCATGGTTGTCCACAAACTAGCCTATTTTATTCCACGCTTATTAGTTATTATCCGTGGGTGATATTTCCAGTAGAGCGCCTTTTTTTTGTTATAACTTTCTTTGCATTAAAGTATGATTTAATTTCATTCTTTATCTGATGTAACTTACTTTCTTCATTTACCAAATTTGTACCGAGGATAGAATTTTGAAGGCATCATGTCTGAGATATCAGGGTTTTTTATTTTTCATTTATTTTGTTGTTGACAGCTTTGGACTTTTATGGAGCTCTAAGATCACGTACATATGACAGATCTATTTTAAAGGTAAGTTTACGTTTCGATCTTACTGGTATCTATCCGATTTTCCATTTCAAAAAGGCTGAGGTTATAATTTTCAATTACCTTTTTGTGACTCTTGAATGTGGTTTGTTCTGCACTACAGAAATTATTCACTCATTATATCTCACAGATTTTGTGTGGGGATTAAATTGCTTCATGACCAACTCCTTATTAGCAAATAATTATATACTTAAAATCCTATTGAAAATTGTGTATGTTTCTATCACCCTGCATTTTAATATCATTTAAGTATATCACTAAGGGAATATGTTTCCATGGTACACGAGTAAGACTAATGCAATTATGCAAATGCAACTATCTACAGTAAATTGCAATAAATACCAATGTTTAACATAGCCGATGTTTCAACTTTCAACAATGATAATTGACAACTGCCATTATACATGAGATCAGAGAAGATTAGTATCCAAATTTATTTAACTTTTCATAAAGCTCAATTTTAATAACATATATTTGTGGTGGATTTTAGTGGATTGATGATATTGGAGGTGTTGAAAATTTTGGAAACAAACTTTTCAAAAGACGAAAGGACCAAAGCCTTCCTGTATTTATTCCTCCAGAGGTAAATTAATCAGCCCTTTTTCCCTGTTTCTTCGCTTATGCTGTGTCCTGTTACGGTCCACTAACTGATGGGAATTGGCTGTTGATCAATTTAGTATCGATGAAATATTGCTTGAGAGCTCATTTATCAGCTAAAAATTATTGGCGAATATGAGCCAAAAGGCCCAAAACAAATTAGGGTCGTGGATTTCTATTCTAGTGCAATTCAAATTGACTTCACTGATTTATTCTAGCATTGAAATGTTATTTTATTAACAAAATAGAAATATGAACAAGAATTGGTATTGACAAAGCATATTCTATGTTTGTAGTTTGCCACCAAGCAGATAGAAGATAAAAAAAATCTAGTCTGTTTATATATATAATTGAATTGAATTCTTCAAGTGGACGTCTTCAGAAGTTCAAAAATCAAAATATAAAAATTTAAAGTATACTGGCATGTTCACAAGGATTTCCATCCATGATGTTTTATGAGATATTTTTATTGTTAGTATCTCTCTTGCACTTGATGAGATCTTTCACTATTAGTAATTTTTCAGTGACACTGTAATAATACTCACTGGTCAATTCTTTTCCCGCCCAAATTGCCCAACGTTTGGGCATCCTCTGCAAGAAATTAGTCTCTAGAAAAGTTGGTAATGTTTGAGGAAATATACATAAATGACCTGTTTGACTGTCTTGTCTTGTTTCTTTCGTTTCTTTTTGTCCCTTTTACATTTTCTTGTTTTCCTTTTAACATCTTGATTTGGTTTATGTGAAAAGAATGCAAATGAAATTGATACTGCTTTTGTATTTGGTTGGATAGCAAACGGTGGATGCTTTACTTGAATCGGGTTATTCTCTAATCAAAGAACAACAGTTGATAATGGAAACTAAACTTTCAAAGGAATACATGAAGAACATAGATGACTAATATAAAGAATGTTTCCGTGGGGCAATTCCTCAGGAATTATGATTGGGCCAGTTTGGAATCCTTGTAAAGTTGCTATCGTGGATACGGTCCACCTTTTAGCAATTTCCCAGTTTTTATAACAATCGTTATTTATCATGAGGTAACCCATTTTTAAGATAAGGAAATGCATGAAATGTTATCCAAAAACAGTGCAATGTTTAATCTTAAATTGCTGAACCGCTTGTTCGTGTATCATTGTAATCTTATAGTACCGTTAGTTCAAAGTTGATGTAATTATTCTTATAATTTAACTTGCTGGTGCTATATAGTATTCAAATCCAAGTATTAGTATAGGAAACAAGCCACAAAAGACCATCAAAATCAAATAAGTAACAGATTGGCAACGAAGTTACCTGGAATTGTCAACCCGACCGACATCCTGGATGATTCATTTAAGTCTTGATTATGCTGTTGTTTGCACAAATGATTAATAAATTCTGATTGATTTTCTTTATCCTTTGAATTACTTAGAAGTTTTGTTTCTGCCTTACTATCCTGACTCAGTATTTTATTTAAATTGCACGGTGGAACAATGAGTTAATAATATATAAGCCAAATTCCCCCCAAGCTAAAGAAAATCTGCGTTATGTTGAAAGGAGAGCGTAACGATAGCCAAATCTCCCAATTTCTCTACAATTATTTTTTAAGTATCCTTACAAAGTTGCATTACAAAATTCAATTGTCATAAAACATGTCATCCTTTTAGCGACCTGAAACTTCGTGTGTAATGATTTGATTAGTGTACATGACGCAATGATATTAACAGAAGCTTCAAACTTTGTTGTCACCTTTATGTCACATAACCAAGCACCTCAGCCTATAATCACTTCATGGCACCGGAGAGGAGACATTTCAAGGCTAGAATCATTTTGTATTTGAAGCACGGTTTGACCATAGCCGATGATGGTACTGTCTCCATATAAATTAAGCGCTTCAGAGTTCGAGAAACACAACATAAATCAACAACCCCACCAAGAATATCATTGCATTCGTGGGCACAAAAGCACTTTCTCGGCCACCGCAGAATGAGAATATATGCAAATCTTAGATGGTTTGGATTTTGAGCTTTTTAGTGATAATAATAATAATAAAAAAAAGAGGATAACTAGGCCATTCTTGGCTATCTCTGTTTTGAAATCTAACTTTGTTACATAATTGAATAGAATGGAGAGAAATTGACCAGACCAAACATAGTGCTCTTTGGCAACAAGACCTGTAGTTGTATATAATAGTATAATGTTGAAACAGAGGATGCCACTTCCTCTGTTTGTGGTGCTTATAAGAGTCTTGACCTTGAACACTTAACCAGTGAGAAAAGATAATCACTTCGAAAATAGTATATATTAAACAGAGGAGGATTGCCAACGTGTCCTGGATTCCTTATCTAAGGCCATCCTTCTATGTTAAGTATTTTGTGCTGATGACATGTGAAGGTTACATTTTATCTCAGAACAATCCAAATACTCCACTCTTTTAACGGAATCTAATGCTCTGTTAACTTGGAAAGTTGGCTACTTTTTAGTGATGGATTAAAAGCACCCAAAAGAATCAGTAATTAAAACTTTACTTACAATTTCTTGGGTGGATAGTGGAGTGAAGTGGAATATAGGTATTAGTTAGTTGATCTACACAATTCTAAAACAAGAAGGACAAGCACTAATGTTTGCTCTTATCTTTTGTGATTGGCTTTGGCGAAAAGAAAAGAGGGTGTAGGATAAAGAAGAACCAAGAAGGCAAAAAAATTAAAATATTGTAGTTTAAAAAAAAAATTATAAGAATATTGCAGTTTCAAAGGTATTTACAAATCTATGGTAGTCAATCACGTCGATATAGGACGTGACTGGAGCTGAATCACGTCGATATAGGACGTGTCTGGAGCTGAATCACGTCGATATAGGACATGACTGGAGCTGAATCACGTCGATATAGGACGTGACTCACCAGGTGGTGACACATGTCATTTTGAGACACGTGTCATTTTGCGGGACGATGTATATAAACTTCGGAAGGTCATAACTTTTGACTGGAATGTCCGATTGAGTCGAAACTGGTGGCCACGCGCTCGAAATTGAGAGGAGAAGCTCTCAATTATGTCAATTTTTTTTTTCAAAAGATGTCTCTAAGTACCTCAAAATTACGATTTAATCTTCGAACCTTTAAAAAATTTTATTGGTTTCTAATTTTTTATTTACTCAATTAGTGAATTGCATGCTATTTTTTATTTTTCTAATTACTTCTCTCAATTTCGAATTCCTTATGTTTAGCTAGCGTTTCTCTCTCTCACTCTCTTTTTTCGTGATGTGTGTGGAAACTATTTATTGATGATTAATTTCATGCTTTGCAGAACTAAGATGAACAACGATTACGCTTTTGTGAACTTCACTAAGTCCCAGCTTGGAAGTTTCTTAACACAGCCTCCAATTTGAAATGGGAGTTGTTCCAGTCTAACAAGATACGTGATGTGATTTTTCTATACGTTTGCAAATATGGTTACATAGATAATGATTAGATTTAATCATCAATATTTCTATTAAACCATTATTTCATGTTATTGTTAGGTTAAATTGTTATATTTTTCTGTTAAACCCAATGATTATGACAATGTTTTTTTTGGGGTAAAAAAACCCTTATATTTTTTAAGAAAAATCATGAATTAATTGCGGAGTTAGAGTATCTTCTGGGTAAAGGCCTAAATAACAAATTTCATTTTAAACGAAAATGAGTGTCAAGTTACTTTAACACAATGATACTTCTTATAATGCACAAGACTGTTAAAAAAAATGATTTCAAGTACAATGATTAAATTTATAATCAGTTAGTGTATTGTTGCTTTATTAATTAATTGCGGCTTTTGACTGAAATGTCCGATTGTTCGAAATTAAGAGAAGTAATTAGAAAAATAAAAAGTGAAAAATTCGAAATATATGAGTAAAAGTGAAATTTCGAACAAGGGAAGAATTTATGAGTACGTAAAAATAAGCGAGACAAGTATATTAATTAACTTTCGGTGTAAATGAATCCACGTGAACACATCCGATAAATTAATGCGAAAATATTTTAACGTAAAAATAAGCTAGACAAGTATATTGATTTGTTAAACTTTATCATATAAAAGATTGAAATTAAAATATTCAAAAATTATATAAATATATTTATAAAGAAATTTGCATTATTTTTTCAACAAACATATAAGATTAAATATATATTTTATAGATTTTAACTATTTATGCATAGTTATATGATTAATACTTATTTTACTCGTTCTAATATTCTTATATTAAAATATTCATACAATATTATATCATCATATATATATTTAGCATGTTTCTCAACGTTAACTAATTAAAGATTAGCACATTAAGTGTGTGAGGTGGAGGCGACTCGGGACATTGTTTTGTTTTGTTTGTAGCTATAGGCAATTGAAATCTTCGACAGTTATTTTGTTTACTTTCATTTTGAAGGGATGACTTATCTTATATACCTGCTAGCTACGTAAGTCTAAATTCAAAAAAATCAATGAATAATTCATCAACAACTGAAATTAAAAGGTTTTTGTCCACAAATTTTTAAACAAGATAATGTTGATTGCATTACGTGCAAATGTTGAGAGAAGTAATTAGAAAAATAAAAAATAGCATGCAATTCACTAATTGAATAAATAAAAAATTAGAAACTAATAAAATTTTTTGAAGGTTCGAAGATTAAATCGTAATTTTGAAGTACTTAGAGGCATCTTTTGAAAAAAAAATTGACATAATTGAGAGCTTCTCCTCTCAATTTCGAGCGCGTGGCCACCAGTTTCGACTCAATCGGATATTCCAGTCAAAAATTATGACCTTCCGAAGTTTATATACATCGTTCTGCAAAATGACACGTGTCTCAAAATGACACGTGTCACCACCTGGTGAGTCACGTCCTATATCGACGTGATTCAGCTCCATACACGTCCTATATCGACGTGATTCAGCTCCAGTCACATCCTATATCGACGTGATTGACTACCATAGATTTGTAAATACCTTTCAAACTACAATATTCTTGTAATTTTTTTTTTTTAAATTACAATATTTTAATTTTTTTGCCAAGAAAAAACGAATGTCAGATTTATATGGTAGGATTTGAGATTAAAGAAGCCTGATGTGTGTGGATGCCACAATATGAATTGTACATATATACATACATTGGGTGGGGTTGAATAATGCACTTTTCCTGTGTGGTTGAGTTCCTTTTTGTATGATTTTTCCACAGTGGAATTATTCAACCCCAGAATAATCTCAATACCGAAAAGCAAATGCATCAAACTGAGACTTGATCTCAATTAATTTCGCATAAGGTCTCAATGTATTCATCATTTAGCTTCTCTATGTGCAGCAACTTAAACGCCAATTATTAATAGAATTTGATTTTGATGTATTTTTCGGGTAAAAAAGTTTACACTCGCACCCCATCCTTTCACTGTCTAACGTTTTCATTTTATAAAGTTGTAATTTCGTCGTTCTCCCATTTATCTTTAACAATAGTGTGTGTACGTAATGGGTTTAATTATGAGTACTATGGTTAGGTATCCAAAAAATACAGAAACACTAAAATTCCTATATGTTAATAGTATGAATCTATGATGGGATTTTTATTTTTATTTTTAAAAAAGGTATGTATGAAGGTAAATATTGTAATATAATATCCGTATGTATGGAGATAAATACTGTAATATATATATAGTATCCTATCCAAAACTACACAAGTGCATCCATCCCTATAACTATGAGCTACCCCGTGCCTGATTCTTCTTCTGTAGTGCTCGCAAATTCGGATGGATCTCCGCATTATTCTTTGTCCTAATTATGATTATGATGCGCTCGCTACAATGGTTTTTATTTTTTATCAACTTTAATCATTAGAAAGTGAACAACGGTCCCTCTCAAACGGAGGTGGTTATTGTTATTAAACAGTTAGTTAATTACTCTCTAACTCCATTTCTTGAACGCATGTACCCATAACCATTTTGTTTTGTCTCAAGTTAACCCAACAAATCTTACTATTAACAAGTATTCTAAGGACAACAATTACAAAATTAATAATGGAAAATTATATTAAAAATACAGATATAATTCTGCTAAAAGCACTGTTAAGAATATGTTGATAATATTTTTTAATAATTTTTTTATTTATATGACTTTTTTAACTAATATCTTAAAGATATTTATTATTACTCTTTTAGAAAGAGAAAAAAAAAAAAAGAAGCAGACACGGAATTAAAGAACGGGAATTGTCTGATAAGTGGCTCAAGTAGGATAAACAATGGTAGTAAGAAAATCCGTGATCAATATTATAATAATCATTAAAATTATTGACTGGTAACCCATGATTTGTTAGGAAACCTGAAAACTACGATAAAAGTGACTCACACTCACCAACCTTGAATTATTCCTCTCCATCTCATTGCCCACCCACCACAACTTATTACCCTTTCTTTCACACAGTTGAAGTTGACACATTCAACACACATACGCCTAATCCGAATTAAATAGGACTCCTCAGTTTCACCTAATGCTTTTCAACTAGGTCCATTTAGAAAATCAAATGAACAACCTTTTTTCCTATTACAGAATTATTATTGGCCAAAACCTCTATGATATATATAGACTTTCCAATACAATCTACTATATAGAATTCCATATCCTAATCTGACATCTTTCACATTACGTAATTTGCTCAAAGTCATTTATTATCACCAAAAACAGATTCAATAATATGGCGTACAAACATCAATCCATATCTACGTTTAACGAAAAAAACAACTTAATTTCTTCTAATTCTCAAATCCAATGGATTGAAATGTGCTCTCCGTTATTTTTTTTAATAAAAAAATGGGGTCCAATTTTGGACTTAAGCAGAACCGCTGAATTGGTAATTTTGATAAATAAATAATAATAATTTAAAACCGATATTTTTTTGATAGAAAATGCACTCGTTACTCGTTAGATTCAGAAGACCAAACGTTTCCAGATGTCTCGAAATAGCTAATAGAGTACTGACATATGTCATGTCACAGAACCAACTACTGTTGCTGTTGAACCTTCTTTGATTCAATGTCTGCTTCATAATTTAACAAGTGGACCAAACTTCACCGACACAATTTTTCCAAGCTGAACCATTGTTTTTCAAAATATAATTAAATATTAGTCGTTTCAAAAACATTTTATTCATTATTTGAAAAATAATAATTCTAATTTACATTATAATTTTTCTTTAATTTCTAATTCTCGATTTTCATCCTCCTATTTTTCACAATTTTAGTATTCAGATTATAAAAAATTCATACTTTATTTTCAATTCTCATTTTTCATATGTTTACTTATTTATTTTTATATGTTTTGATATTAAATTATTTATTCATGATTAAATATTAATTTTCACCTCATCATAATAGTACCGCATTATTGATCAACCATTAACTTAAATGGTTAATGAATGCAAAATTGTGAATTAGAATAAAATTATAAATTCTTTTAAAGGTTGGGAATTAAAATAAAAAAGGCCAAAATTATAAATAAAATAAAAAACTGAAATTACAACTAAGTCAGATTTTTATGACGACGACTAGCATGAAAAGGCTAAATATGGTCTACTATGGTCAAGCATTTAATTGTCTATAGATTTTTTGTATGGTTTAAATAAATTTGTATTTTTTTAATTTAGTATTTTTATTTTTTTTCGTGTGAAAAAATATTTTTAATCCTTATAATTTATGTTTATTTTTATTTTCTTTTAAGTAGTTTAAATAATACTTTTTCATAATATCTAAATTGCCTTAAATACCAAAAAAAAAAATTAAAACCAACAAAATTTGTTTGAAAAGATGAAAAGCGTACAAGAAAAAAACACTAAATCATATATTCTAAAAAAAGTATTTAAGCTTTTTTAATTTAATATTCAATGATCAAAATGAATAATTTGTTACCTTTATTACCATCTATTAATATTAATTTGCATTTTTTTGCCTATTCTAATTGACTAATTATTTTTAATATTAACTAACGTCTTCACCGAGGCTGATCTTAAACGAAAGGTGGCAGCGCAAACACCCATGACCCTCACGTCCACCTTCACCTCATGAACCCCCCTATATATCTTTGATGATGTGTGCCTCCCACGAGCCCTAATTAATGAGTACTTGTTTAGCACCAGTGTCCTTGTCGTCTCTTTGAACCTGCACATGTACCACTCTTCCATGTCGACGCCGCATCACCTAAAGCAAGAACCTCAACTGCATGTTATGCACAAATTAATGATAAAGAAGTTACAATGGCAAGGATGAATGTTCATTGTGGTTGACTATGATAGTTGTTTTAAGTGGCTAAGTCACGACGGGTGGGAAAAAAGCAATAGTGGATTCTGTGTCTTCAATGGTGTTCACAATAGTCGGGAATTAATCACACTCATGGTGGGAGGACAGTGGTTTGCGACGGTAAAGTGAACAAAGCAAACGTGGAGGATGACATTCGTTACATGGTTCTCTAGATGTGGTCGTTTTGGAGCGACAGGTGGTTGTGCCTATCATCGGCGGCGATGACGACGCTTCTATGAGAGATACTCCCCTGGAGAACTCAGAGAACCCTACACGTTTGAATGTTATTTCTTTTTATAGAAATAAATGTCAATTTTTTTTTTAAATTGACCAACTTGTTATAAGTGGTTAAAATCATTAATCCATCGTAAACCATTGACCTAACTAGTCCACCCTTGTGTTTTCCTATTTTTAATTAGTCCATGAAATTACAAAAGGAAAATTACTAATAAATTAAGTAAGAGGTTGTACTTGGCAATGTACACTTGTCATTGGAACCATTAAATTAAAGATAATACTTCATTTTTTTCTATCACTTTTTTTTCTTTAATCAACCATATCATAAAACATTTTTAAAGAAATATCTAATACTAAATATTATATATTTTTCAAAAATATTTTTTAAATTTTATTTATCCCTCTTAAGATAATGGTTAATTGAATTGTTTGAAAAAATGAGTAAATAATAACATATGAAGTATAGAATTTCTAAAATCAAACAGCATTTTAAGGAGGACACTTCTATCCATTTTTTTTACTTTCACATTTAGAGGTAGATTTTAAATTTTAGAGATAAGTTGTAATAAGAATTATGACTTTTAAATTAAAAGTAAAAGTCGTAAGTTATATGATTTTTATTTTTTTAAACCTTAAAATCATAAAATTTTATACAATTTTAACTTTTTTAAATACAAATTTAAAGTTGTAAAAATTAATTTTTTTACGACTTTAAAGTGATGAGAGTATTTTTATGACTTTAAAGTTCTAAATTTTTTTTTATGTCTTTAAAGTTGTAACAATATGTTTTTATAATTTTAAAGTGGTAAAGTACATTATTTTTTTATAATATAATTTTATTTAATATTCTTTTATATTTTTATTAACGAATATGTAGTATATTTAAATATTTTTATTTTTTATGTTTCACACCAAATTCTTCTAGATATATATTAAGGTCTTTCATCTTATTGTATTGAATTTCAATATTTTTATTTAAAGTTAAGTATTTTACATTATTATTTTAATTTACAAAACAAAAAATAATTTTTAGCAATAATAAAAAATATAGAAAATATTAAATATAAAAAATATATTAAATAAAACAATATTAAAATATTTAAAAACATATAAAAAGTATAAAATATTATATATAATAAATATATTAAATAAAATCATATCAAATAATATAGAAAATATTAAACAAAACAAAAAAAACATATATTAATTCTTTAAATAATTAAAATAAAAAATTATTCATGATTTTATAAATAAAAAATAATTTACATTATGACTTGAAAGTCATAAAAAAACTCTTTTACAACTTTAAAATCATAAAAAATATAAAAAAAAAATTACCACTTTAAAGTTATATTTTAAAATTTTAAAAATTTGAAATTATATAAAATTTTGCGGCTTTAATATTTGTTTAAATAATAAAAATCATGTTCCGTTCGTTGCAAACGGAGGTCCAGTAATGAAACTGGGTCTTGATGTATGATCAAGGTTCTCTCTCTCTCTCTAAATGCTATGGAAGTTGAAGCACCCAAAGGAAGATGAAGATCACAGCA